>MOOZ01000604.1:438887-455335 GCA_002930495.1 Cecropterus lyciades | reverse complement strand
TGGGCTGCATGCTCGTTTGCTACTTCCATACTATAAAAAAAAAAAAAAAATATATCAGGCGACCACTAGTCCTCGGGAGTAGCAACGCATCTGTGATTGACTTCAGATAGAAACCCTGTTCTGTATTAAATTGCTTACAAATAAATTACAGCGGCCACTTACCATCAGGTGGACTGCATGCTTGTTTGCTACTTCAGTCTTATAAAAAATCCCGTGTGTTAGAAATAATTTAAATTGTTTTATTATCATAATTTTATCATTTAATGTTACTTTTATGATGAAACTATATATATAATAATAACAACTTACATTTACATATTGATTGGTTGATTAGTTTTTAAAAAGAATATGAGAGTCATATGTTTTCTGCATCTTGATGTTTAAAACTTGTTGTAAGCAAGAATCAAATACTGTTACTTTGTTAAGGAATCAGATTTATTACTTCGAATATGTATCAAAAGAAAGACACGATTATAGAGATGTTCTTTGAGATAATGTGAAAAAAAATCTCTTTGACATATTATAAATAATAAATACTTATAATCAATCCATTAAAAATAATCTGTTTTTAAAATTGAGAAAGATACGTTTCTTGAATATGTTATTAAAGTATAACAAATACTATCTTTTTGAGTTTTAAACATAGGTTCATTGATTACACACATACAATACTAGCCGATTGCAATTATAAAGAAAAAATAACTCGTTAAAAAAATTATGTATTTTTTAAAAGCTATAATTTTTAAGTTTTTCAATGCGATGGCCGGCGCCGCGTAGTCTTCCTCTGTTCAAACTGAGTCTTTAAGTGTTTACTCAAAAACAAAATACAATTACTTAATATATAATCTAATTTCTAATTAAAGAGCACTTTTAATTAGAAATTAGATTAATAATAACAATTATTATTATTTTATTTTTGTTATTATTATTATTTTATTTTTTATTTGTGTCTAGCAAAGCACTGTGTCTCCCTAAGTTAAGTGTAAGTAACTTGTTTGTGTGTCAACCATTATTCAATGTTTTATATATCTATTTTGTGTTATGCCTTAAGCTATGAAATAAATGTTTTATCTATCTTACCTATCTATCAATTATCTCATTGGCTCTACTGCTATTAAAATATTTAAATGTATCATATCATAAATATAATAAAAATTGGCTAATGTAGATCCTCATTTAAATAAGTCAGCTCCATTCGGTATGTACGTCATTATCTAAAAGCATCATTCCCTCACCGTTGTTTACGGATGTTGTAGAACTAAGCTAAAGTATATAATACAGGAGGTCAATTGAAAAAATATCACTGACAAATTATTCATTTACTATTGCTAACACAGCTAACATGCAAGTCTGAGCGCAGTGACAAATACTTTAAGTTCTTTATACAAAATAAAATAATCTTATTATACTCATTAAACTCACATAGATCATCTGTAACAAATGAATATGTATTCAACAGAACATAACGCTTATCAGTTTCATTTTAGGCTAAATACATAGTCTATCATCATAAAAAAACATCAATCATAAAAAATCTGTTCTAAATGCTCTTTATATTTTTCAACTACTAAGTACGAGAGCATGGTCAAACGTTATATTGAAAAGGTAGCATGTAATTGTAAATTAAAGATAATAACTTAGGAAATAAACTATATACTGTTTCACGTCCAATTATGATTCCCCTTCTTAACCCACGACAGCCTCGACTCGCTTCATATATTACTTTTTACATACGAGTACTCTGTGACATAAAATTCCATGACAGTTCTCGTCACTATCTAACAATGTACGAGACAAACGAATAACTGATGTCCGACATTAATCCTAATGTACCGATCTACTGGCTAAACGTCGTTTAATCTAAACAAAAATATTTCAATGCATCCAATAAAACTATGGAGGAGAAAAAACCTCGTCTGAACACTGCTCGTAAGGTATTCGATGAGTATGACTTCTGAGAAGCAATGCCACTGTCATATCACGACGTGTAGGGCTGACAGTACGGAAAATACAATGTCGATGTTTATAGCATTACGAATTTAGATATGTAATTTTCCATATTTGTGCATATTAAGACAGGTGTTAATAGGTGGTACTTACACTGTGAGTAATAGTTATAAAGATTACTGCTATTGATATTTCAAATAATTGCTAACAAGCCTAGTTTTATATCAAAAATAGAAGTAATACCCTATTGTAAAAAATATGCGGTACAGTGTCCTAAAATATTGTATCTATCGTGCAGTGTTAAAATTTCAATTATATATTTAATACAATTAAAATATTTAAGACTTGTCATCAAAATACCGGACCATTAAGCGAGTATTGATTGCACCATACGTCCTGCGAAATTAAGGCGAGTGTTTATTTTTGACATGTAACGACAAGGCGTTGACAGGCGATCCTTATTCTGCTGACAAAATAAAACGCAATCGAAAACATCGATATATCGATACTTTCGCCGCACGTCCGTCACTGCGGCGCAAGCGCAGGCGCACGACAGATGATCAGTCATGGGGCCAGATGCTGCGATAAGCCAGCGGTAGCCACTCATTAATCTACCCACTCCCCACCACTACCACTTTAATAATTAACCGGACAGTTACACATAGGCAGAGATTCGTAGAATCTCGACCGATACTGTTACCATCCGAATTTCATAGCTATAGAAACTAGATGTCATACGACTCTTATTTATGTACGGAGACCGCCAAGTCCGAGCTTGTCAGGTGCTTTATCAATTCGATTTTTACATAAAATAATGTCACGTTCTAAATTGTATTTATTTGTAAACCTTTTGAGATCAGATCTCTTTGTATTCGTTTTGTACTGATATCTAAACGGCTTCCGTTCGAGCTAATCGTGCATTTCACTTTAAATACGTTTTAATGATTGTCATTATAATAACGAGCGGTAATAAATAGAGCCTATTACTTTTTACATGGAAAACAAACAAGTGAGTTTATGACTATAATTGGCAAGCATCTGTCGCCAATAAAACCTGTTAACAGTAATTTAGTACAACTTTGCACATATCATTTGTAGTCAAGAAAAATGTGCGCCGCGTTTACCGGATCATAATGTCCGTGTACATTCAAAGGACATTACCTGACTGGTTTTAGACGCTCGTGCAGGCATAAGACTTTTGATATTATGATTATATTAACTTAGTGATATTGCGGAGTTTAAGTGGCCTTCTTCATGAGGTGTGCAGTAAACGCCAAAAAGCTGCGATTTTAAGGCTGTTCGGTAGCGATATAACGAGAGCGTCGCACCGGTGTAACTGACGAGTATTTATCAATCAAGTGCCGAGTTTATGAGTACTGGCTTAATGTCTTAGCAGTAAAACGGTGTTCCTTCAAGAATACGTTTGTTTAGTACTGTAATTATTGTAAGGGCTGCCAACACGTTGTCGAGTCGATTGTTTCTATTGATTATTGAATAGACATTTAACAGAGTAAATACCTGATACAAAATTGTTATTGTGATATTTTTCTTTTATTAGGTTATTGTTATACAAAATAGAATCAGTGTAGTTTTATTAAAAAAAATAAAACTAGTAAGCAAGCATATAATCCGACATGGGTGACATCACCCGATAGTATGTGGTCACTGTCGCCCATGGACGTCTGTTTCACCATCTCCACGTGAAAGATTGATTCAACCTGAAATCAATTACTGATGCGCGCGCCTATCCTGGAGACTAAGATAGTCGCCTCGTTTAAGTCTGGCATCCACACCTTTCCAACAAAACTCACGAATTGCTTCGCACTGGAAGAGATGTGTCGATGGTACCGTCCCAGTTGAATCGAACTAGTTTTACCACCGTGCAAAGGCAACAGCGTCATGCAGACTACAGTGGTTATATGCCTTATAATTGCTTCCACATTACTCTGGCAGAATCTTTTAGATTTAGATTAATTTTATTTATGTTCTAAATCAAAGTAATATCTTATTAAAATAATATCAAAGGTAATCTGATATCAAATCAGAGTAACATCGTATTATATATTTCTGTAAAAATAATATAGACTCGTTATCATTGCTGCTTAGATTTTTAAAAAACTTTGATTAACAAATAGGAAAAAATATCTTCAAGCAGAAGAGATATGAAATAATAACAATTTTTACATTATCATTTATATTTATGCTTGAACTTGGAAACGTGCATTTTATGGTAATAGATTTACAAAACAATCACCACTTTGTAGATCACTTTTGAGCTTCGGAGACGTTAGGCCGTTAGTAGGTTAGGATAGCAATCGTTGAAACTTAACAAAAGCTGGTTAGCTGCTCATCCATATTGGTATATGGATGAGCACTTGAGTGATGGTTCACTCATCGTATACTAGGTCTTCCCCAGTCGTTCCCAATAGTGGGAAATAAAAGACGATAATCGCTCTGTGTGAAAACTACTCATATCTGATTAAGGTAGCGCTCTGCGGGCGGCCTCTTTAACTCTGCCGTTACTATTCTTTGATTATTAAATGCTAATCTACTTATTGCCCTCATAATCATAACACTAAAGTAGTTTTATATGTTTTTTATAACGCACTAAAATAGAGAAGTAACTTTCAGCTTAAAAAATGTTAACTGGTTACGGCCAATTATTACGTATTTTTATATTTTTCAGCTTGTTTCAATAAGACGAAGCATAACTTCTTATATACGGGCGCTTCCCTTCGTAGCTCCGACTTATACTCCTTATACATAGCTTTTTGATTTATTTCTACTGACGACCCTGAGTTGGTGGAGCGGTCACCATACCGGTCTGACACGCAGTGGGTCCCGGGTTCGATCCCCGGCCAGACAGACATGGGTGTTTGTGTATTCATCTTTGAGTGTCCATGGCAACCATGACACAAGAGAAAATCCTACTGTGGGGCTAAGAGTATAGAAAGCATTTAGGTTTTATGTTTTATATCAAAAGTAAGTAAAATCCAGATTTGGAATGTGTTGAGCTGGAGATGGAACCCGGAACATTCCGTCATACCGATGCGAGTACGTCACGCGGGTCATAAAAGCTCCGACAGAACTAATAAAAACGAGCGTATCACGTTTCACGACCTAGTCAAGAATTTGACATAATTCCGAAGTCACCTCACGATTGGCCGCATGCCTCTAATTTATACAAATAAATAAAATTAAAGTGTCTGTTTGTGTTTTAAATAACTACCACTTAAAAGCGCATGCGCTTTACGATACTAAAGAATAAAAAGCAGTGTTTTAACTTATCTGTCTATTGATAATACTTATCTAGTTGTTTATTGATAAGAGTTAAAATAAGACATGGCCAGACGGGTTTAAACGGGATTTCGCGACATAGATTTTAAGTATATATAATGCCATTATCAAAATGCCATTGCCATTGAGACATTGCCCTGAGACCTGCTATTTGGTGTCAGGGCTCTGTCTCAAGGCAAAATCTTGCCGAAAAACTAGATACCTCAACGATAAACTTCCTTTTTCGTTGTTTTTTCAAGTTTTTAGCTTCAGCTGGTGTCAAGCTTTCCCTAAAATAAAAACCTGGATCCGCCTGTGTTCTTGGGATGAATTGCTCTTCCTACTACTACTACTTTAGCATACTAAACAAGTAAGGTAGCTTCGCATACTCGTATCGGATATTTTCAAACCATAAACCCTATGTTACATGCATCAGTGAACCTGTGTAAAGAAAACAAGAACTAACCTTAACGTTAGAGGGCACGCTAACGTCAGTATCAATCGTTGTTACACGCGGAATCCCACATTACCCAGTAGCAGCGACCCATACATGTCAATCGTACCTTACCTTTGTAAATCAGTGCCTTTAAAATAACTAGGTTCCACACGTAGAAATTAATACGTTTCTAACGCTTTGTACACTCATAGCCATAAACTAGATTTTTTTACTGAGTTGTGGGTGCCATGGACACAAAAATATTAATATAAAAACACCCAGATTCAGACCAGAAATCTAAACTCATTCAGATGTCTGGCCGGGGATAGAACCAGGACCCACTCATGTCAGACCAGTACGGTGACCGCTCCACCAACTGGGCCGTCGGTAGAAATAAATCAAAAAGCTATGTATAAGGATTACAAGTCAGGGCTACGAGGGGAAGCGGCCGTATATACTCTGTAATGTAGTGGAATTTTACCGTTTACAGTAGATCCCATCGTTACCACTTCTCGGAAGTTGTAAACGGCCGACGGACGCACTGTTTGTACATCATCCCACTTTCTAAGTTAAGACGCCTGCCCACTAAGCACAGGTTAGCTTAAAGCATTTCTTCTGAAATATATTCTAGAGTATGTAATATATAATAGGGTTATTACTACGTTCTCGTACATAGTTTAATATTGTTGACTATAGATTTGTCGGGAATATTTAAGTCTTAGTCCATTAAATCGCGGTGCTACTTTGGTGCGCGGTGCGACTCTATATCAACCTGACGTCTAAATTACCACAAGAAACAATAAAATAGAACGTGAAAATTAACTGTGATTTAATTCGTGTACATAAAAAGTGCAATTATATATCTTTATAATATGGAAGTAGCAAACGATCTTACAGTCCACCTGATGGTAAGTGGCCATTGCCGGCAACGGACATATGTAACCACAGTTAAGATCAGAGTCTTACCTGAGGTTAGCCACAGATATGTTGCTATCCCTGAGGACTAAGCTGGAACGCCTCGGATAAGTATAACTCCCTTATCACGCCCTTTAGACCTAGGAAAATATCGTCTAGGATAATTATATTTTTATTTCCTTTTAATAAGTATCAAGCCTAAAATATTTATGAGCACAATAAACTTTTCCCGTGGATGTTGTAGGAATCAATAAGGACTTAAATCTAGGAAATAGACAAGAGTGAAATTAGCTACTCATTTAAGCAGTTACCAATTCTCGCGGGAAGGACCTACAACTACGGTAACCTTCTTACCCACCGTGACAGCTACACTGCCACACTGACGTCTGTCTCAAAATATACGTTTTAGCATGCGCGTTCTGTTGTTGATGAAATCATGTCAAATTTATATTTGAAGACTTTATGATAAACTCACCTTTGAATGGTAACAGTACTCGATCGGGTCGATCCGATTTGTTCATAGTATAATTTTAATTTATTAATTGGCTTAAAAAAATGCTTAAATTACAGCTTACAATACCTTGTTTACTAATAATTTGACTTGATTTGACACGTTTTGAAGTTATAATTTCATGAGACGTTCCAACTTACACTGGGAGTAACGCATCAAGCCGGCCTAGGCGGGATATTATTGTGGTAGGAGTTTTTTACAAGAATATGTGTGTGTAAGTGGCCACTGCCGTCCATCGGCATCTGTAAGCAACTTCAACAGGGATTCTATCTGAAGTTTCTCCCACTATTGCGTTGCAACTCCCGCGACCTGAGATCTCGCCTCATTACTGTAACGGAGCAGTGGTGATATGCTTTAATGTGGTAAGGTACGGTGACAACGGGTGGTGAGGTGAAGCGAGGCGAGGGGAAGAAGGTGAGAAGAGTTGAGGAGAGGTGCGATAACTGACATTTTCTCGGAGCCGTAATTATTGAAAAAGAATCGCAAATCATTGGTTAAAGAGTAAATTTCTAGTGACTTATTTCGTATCTTATAGCGTTATTGACTTTAGGACTTTAGAATTAATGTCTTGATACAGTGTTTTTTGAATTCCGAAACATGCGGTGCATATCCAACCTTACTGGTACAGTCAGCAACGAAAACCAACGTCATGTTTTATTCATGAACAGTAATGTACATCAACGTTAACTCTTGACTGTTTTTGCAATGTCGCACGCCTGCAGTATATCATGTGACGAAATTATAGCTTTGTTCCTTTCCTTCCAGTGGACTTATCGCCGCCATTCGCAATCCGAATGATAAATTCGCGAGTAATTGGACAATACGAACTTATTTTCCTTCTTGACTGTCCAATTGGCGATTTGAAGGTGTAAGGAAGGAAGGTGTAAGAAGGAACTTTTATAAAGTCAAAGTCAAAGTCAAATTTATTGTGGACAAAAGGTTACACTGATGACAATAAATTCAGTTTTAGGGCGCTTATGTCCTGCCTTTCATAGGCGTACAATATAATACTTAAATCGAGAAGAAAATATAATATTAATAATTGTTCAAATCAGACCATTTGACACCGATATTTTTAATAATTGTTTATAAGGCTATCTTCCAAGAATACCTTAATCGAGTAATATGCTTTCGCGATCAACAATTCGTGTAATTTTTGTTTAAACGAATGAATTTCCGATAACAATCGTACACTTTTGGGTAACTTATTGTAAATAAGAGGCGCCATATGAAAAACACTTTTCTGAAATAGACTCGTTTTACCGCACATGATAAGTAATTTATCTTTATCTTATGCATCATATATTTGATTTATAACACTGTTTCATCATTGGTTGCTGATTATTTTGTTTAAAAATATATATTGAATGATTTTGTATGTTGGTCAATTTAGGAATGTTCATTAATCCAGTCGTCAAGAATTGTTGGTTCTATAAAACCACAAGCGCAATTATAATAAAGCTAGAGCGA
Source organism: Cecropterus lyciades (assembly GCA_002930495.1). Taxonomy (NCBI): domain Eukaryota; kingdom Metazoa; phylum Arthropoda; class Insecta; order Lepidoptera; family Hesperiidae; genus Cecropterus; species Cecropterus lyciades. The sequence continues at coordinate 446,780 of MOOZ01000604.1, read as the reverse complement.
GAAGACGAATCGCAATTTACAAATTTAAAAAGCAATAAAATCAAATAAACTAAATATATATCAATTTGTGTGTGTGAACCCGGCACTTTCATCATGAGCAACGACCACTGTGTCACAATAACTCGAATACAAAACATATTTAAAGAATCAACAGTAAATATTATCGCTCCATAATAAGCCATTTAGTCCACAATGACATAAATCATGGTACGCTCCATGGCAAGACTATTTCCATGTCATTAACTGGCAACGCTGAATGGCTTATTAATATCGTACTGCGGTCAAAAGTTAATCGGGTTTAAGTCGCTCGCATCGCCCAAGAAGATTCATCACAATCGTCATTATTCACACACAATTATGTAATTTCAATAAATGGAACTTATTGAATAGTGATGAGCGTCGGTAGGCCCGTATGGATCCCCCGTCGGGAACCTTACATCGGGCTATCACTTCGACACGTCATTCAAACGTGGAGTTTGTAGTACATTCAACTTAACGATATCCATTGCTTGTTTACGTAACACTAATACTTACAGTTATATTACTGAGTCAGTTATGTAAAACGAATGGTAATAAAAGTAATGGTTAGTAGTGTTGTCGAGTAGTAAATCTTCCAATAAGCACTTAGATCCTGATTGTTTAAAATAAATGCATTTTGTTTGAATAAATCGAACTGCTGAGCGGAGGTCGGCGGGCGTTAATGAACTTCAACGTAATAGGTAGTGCTTCACATGGAGCCCTATGGAGTTCCATAAAAAATATATTTGCAAATCATTCTGAATATAATTAAGTAGATGCATGAGATAGAAAGTTTGAAGCGTTTGGTGAGACTTTCACATTTCCAAACTAGGTATGGTGCAGATGAGGTGTGAAGAGTGCCTACTTATAAGATATTCATCGTTAAATAAATCGTACCTATCATATGAGCTTGTAATCCACGTAGAAGCGAAAGTGACTTTAAATATGGTATTAGATCTTATGTACTATTAAATGCTTACAAATTGTCAGCATTCAATAGTAACAACGTAAAATAACCTACATTTTATATTTTTTTCCTCTTTTCTCATATTGTTTTTACCTACTGTTCCTACTGACAGAGATTACTTGAGTGTAACAAATACTACCTTCGTTTCTGCACTTTTTTGTAAAGTGAACCTACTTACAAATATAAGCCGTTATATCACTCTTACCTTATTGCGCCAAATATTAAGTTCAGTGGAAACTTTGAGAACACATTTTAAACCACTTTTACATAACATAAATTTTCTCAAAACTTACTTTATATGAGATTTTTTCCCGTCAAAAACGTGAATGTAAAAATGGCCAAGTTCATTGCTGTATACTTTGTCTACAAAATAATTGAGATGTGAATATTGCTATTCAACTCTTGGGTAGGGGAGAGAGGGGCTGGTTGTGATAGACCCCTATTATATATCTATCTATAGTTGTTACGGTGGCAATCGTGGTGAAACAGAGAAGGTCAGAGTGTTAGAAAGAGGTAAATAACGCCGCTACTGTGGCTCACCCTGCACGAAAGCCCATGTCGCCAATGTTTTTGTGAAAGGAGCACGAGCGTGTTGTCAATAAAGTTGCAGGTTTGTAAAATTCTCGATTTCTAGTAATATTGGTCTATAACCTGTTTTTCAAATAATCTGATAGGTGTCTGGTGTGATACAACTACAGTAGTACAGTTATATTCATTTGTATTTTTACTAAAAAGAATAATTATGGCGTTGGAGCGGAAAGTGAAATTTGCTAGGGGCTACTTGTGTCATGTTACTACCTACACTGTGTTTTTTCTTTCTTGTTTTTGATTTATTGTTTTTCCTAGGATGAAGATATAAAAAACATAATAAAAACAATCAAAGATAAAAGAAAGGCACTGTTGTAGGATCTTGCTTTTTTTATACCTGAAATAATTTATGTTTATTCTATGACATTATGTTTATAAGTTCTGTTGATTGGATCTAAGTTTTCGTTTATTACTGACGTTTATTAACTTCTTTCGTGTGAGAATATTATATATTACCATAATATGTTTTAACAGTCATAAAACTAAATGTTAAAATACTAATTTCGTTCAAAGTTCGCTTTATTGTAAGTTTACTACTAATACTATGTTATTTAACGAAATGCAACTATCTGTGATAATTGTTGCTGATAAACAGTATTTATTACATTTGTTTTTGTTTGTAACTTTTTACCCCGTGTAGTGTATCAACTGCTCCTGTTGCGGTTTTGACAGTGACAGGCGTCCTGTCTCAGAATTCATTAATGTTCAATATAATGGTTATAACATATATAAAATATTTAAAATTTAAATACTGAATAATTACTCAATCTCACAAATCGCTTTATAAAAACACTGTAACAACCAACCCCGGTCTCCCTACAGGCCTCTTCAGTGTATTTAAAGTTTTATTATGGAATAGAATGAATAGATGATGAATGGAATAAAATGATGTTAAAATATGTCATCGTTAACCCATTACTGTGCTACTGCTGGGCTCGGGTCTTCTCTCAGATTGAGAGAGTTTTAAGCCATAGTTCACCACGCTGGCCAAGTGCGACATGTGCTTTACACATCTTTCAGAATCCCTTCTTTTTTGAGAACTCTTATGTGTGCAGGTTTTCTCACGATGTTTTCCTTGACCGTAAAGGAGTGATAATTAATTAATAGAAATTAATTATCACTGCATTACGGACATTATTTTAGAAAAATCTGTGGTGCGTGCCTGGGATTCGAACCTCGGATCTTCGATTAAGAGGCTGAGTTTCAACCATTAGGCTATCACAGCTCTTAACATCTGTAAACGGGCCCAATTACGAGTATATAGTATTGCAGTCACGTTAGTATGAGTTTATTAGGTTTCCTCAAACCTAACATTGTTTTCGTCCATACATTGCAATATATGGACGACAACAATGATAGATACATTTCAATGTACAGTCACGAGCATAAGTATCTGACTATGGGCACGTCAGCAATTTTAGCTGCACTCGTGCAGATAGATATTATTGAACTCGTTCTTGGGGCAGATATTTTTGCTGACGTGCCCATAGTCAGATACTTATGCTCGTGACTGTACATTGCACTTTTACGTCTTCATTTTCGTCGATACCTTGAAATTTCCTTTGCTATGACGGGCGAAAACGTAAACAATAATTGCTTTCAGGAATCGTTGTGAAATCGTACTAAAGGCACATTCTCACAATCACAGGCACTATCAGCTACTTAAACCTAATTAGCTGCTGTGAAAACTAAGTAACTGTTCATGTTAGAACGAATGTGTATCCATCCGTTACCACTTACCATATCCTTAAAAACAAACCTCACCAGCTGTTATGAGGTACACTGCTGATATGAAGCACTTTCATGAAGCTGTAATGTTGTCACAATTTAATGAAGATCTCTACTATTTTCTACGTCATCAAGAGCGTATTTAATTCAATGTAATTAACATTACACAATTTTAATAATTTCATGAAGAGTTCTTAGGCGTGCCTGTTACTTAACGTTGTTTTTTTCTCCTGTTTTTACCATGATATTATAATAGTCTCCTGTTTATATGTGTTTATACTGTTTATACCACAAATAGTCGTGGCTCGTGAGGTTCGTGTTAGGATGTTGAATTTGTGGGGCTTAGAATACTTTGAAATTTATTTTTATATATTCCTATCACTATTTGATAAAATGAATTACCTGTGGATATACATGTGTACATACACATACCTACCTGTATACGAACCTGTGTACCTATATACGAACTGAATAAGTAAGTTTTTGTCCATTGAACCCTAAAAGCTTTTAAAATATACAGTCAGAGAACGTAAGTAAAAAGTTATATACAGAAAAAAAAAAAACAATTTAAAAGTCCTAAAACTAAACGCCTAAGAACTGAGAAGTGGGTGCTTATAAGTCATTTATCACTTCGCTTAAGAAAGGTACAATAATAGAGCGCTAAGTGAATTGACCACACGTTCGTAATTGATTTATAGGCAAATATTAAATCTGTTCTCACCAGGCTCCGCGTGAGTAATGACCGCATCCAATGCTGTTTGAGGTTTTCTTATACACAACCACTACTTGATTGACACTCCATTCTCATCTACAATTAATATTAACGCTCCTCCATTGAACTTTTAACGTTCCATATCTCGAGATAGCTCCAAAGGAATTCCCATATGACCCTGTATCGATCATCTGTGTACGGCGATGTAAAATGTCAACAAAACGTCCGAGCTCAACAGCATCACACTTATCAAAACAATACAAAACGGGGGATGTTATCGATAATGATCACGGGCACGACAAGCCTCTAAGTCCATTTTTTGTGGGTTGACATCGCGCTAATAATACTCATGAGAAAAATGCGCTGGACCCCCATCATCCTCCTTTTGTTTTTAATTTCTACCTCAGTGGCATCGATTTAATTGGGCTCAACTCGAGCGAGCGCACCTTCGTATTTCACCTCGGCTCGCTTCATTTGAATATTTAAAGCATTTCGGGTCCTCGCCGCATTATTTTCTTTATTTACACAAATACAATATTTATATATTTATTTCAGGGCTGGCGTCATTTATTTGGTGACGTGACTTACCGATGTCGCGTCCTTCCCAGTATCGACATAGTTAACGCGGTGAATTCTCTCGCGTTCCATTTAAAACTTTGAGGTTGTTTGTTTGTTTCGTCTTTTTGTGAGGCCGCGTCGCTGCCGCGTGTGGCGAGCTCCGCTCTTCGTTGTTTTCTCGCCAGCCCTTATCTCGGACAAGATTGCTCGTTTTTAAATGAAGTTATATCGTCCCGATTGAACACCGGGCCACGGAGGCGAGGCGAATTTTTAATTAGTTTCCGAAGATAGAGAATTTTAAGGAGGAATGCGGGAGTCGTGTTTCGAGTGTGCGCAGATTTCTTAATTGAGACGTGGATGCATCGGTCTGGGGACGAGAGGCGATTTGTTGAATGTGACGAGATTAATTATGAATTAAGGGCTTAAATCGACGTTCCTGCTCCATTGCACGTTTGCTGCATTAACCACTGTGGTGTAATGGTCGAAATAATGATCGTAGTTTTTGTTTGTCTCGTATCGGAGAAACACGTGACGCTGCTACGAAAGCTTATCACGTCACTCGCATGATTATTTCATTACATTGCGATCAATCTTCTTGCAACATTTTATTTGGCTTTCGACAATAAACAAAATTACTGACAATCTATTTATGATTAAATAACAAAAGTTATAGTAACGGAAACTAAAATATATATAAATAAAAAAAAACTTAAGAAAAAATATTTTATTTTCAACACAAATTAGGTACTTTATTATCAGTTTAAATTATTCAGCCGAGTAAAATTAAAATTTTATGTTCTATCAGTGGATACGAGTGCAATAACGTTGAATCCAATATTTTCAGGTTCTCTTTCTATAAAATCACGACACACCTTTGCAGCATCTTTTAGGAAGTCATCCTGGGTTGTTGGCCCGTGATTGATCGGAATGGACTTGCGTCCATCAAGTTCAAACAAAGTTCCATCCTTATGTATAAGTGTTACAAAGTGGTTGCTAATCGACTCGTCGTTGTCGACAGACCCAGAATTCTGCATAAGTTCCCTGTATGCTTCGAAAATTGCAGTTGAGTTCTCAAGCAATGCTCCCTTGGCAGCAGCATCGAGACCGATTGCATCGTTCAAATAGTCTTTTAGAAGACCATCATTTAAGTCAATGTGGTGTGTATTGTTGGCAACACTGTGCACCAGAGCTATGGTACCGCAAACATTGCTAAGAACTTGTTTCAAGTGGAAGACATCTTCAGGTGCACTCTGGCCTTTACTAAGAATCTCGTTTTCTTGCTCATGCCTATATTGCTCGTAGGTTTCCGAAAGAGGGAATAGCAGGATGAGTGCCAAGACCGGACGAGGGACTAGATCCAACGCGTCATCTTCCAAGCTCAATACGTCAACCATACGCCATTTATCCGGAACTCCTAGTTTTTGCAAATACCTGTTCATAATTTCAGGATCGGAATCCATTGCCAGAGTTTCTGCCATCGTGACGAATAACTTTGTTATTTCTTAATTAACTATTGCACTTTTTCTAAATTATATCGCTTGCAACAAAAATTTGTTTAACTGTCAATTTTATTATTTTTTGTGTTAAAAAGAATCAACGAAAAAATATTATCTATGAAATGTAAAGAGGTTACGAATGATTATGAAATACCACATTTTAATGCATATAATATTTTACCATAGATATATCTAATATTCAAAATAAGGAAAGTATTCTATTTATTTTTCGCATCTACACGAAAATAATAAATAGAGAATAAAAATCACATCAGCTCAAAATTAATAACAAAGATGGTCTAGATGAACAGATGCATTATTTAAATGGGTTAATACAGAAAACTCCATATTAAACTCTTCTTATTCTTTTTATTATTAATCGTAATATCAATCATATTATGTGAACCACATTATTATGGTACATTCTATGGTTGTTCGAGCCTTTTGTGACATTACGTAATCTGTTGGTTTTTAGTATTGGATTCGCTATGTATCTACTTGTATCAATGTATGTGTATTACGAGTGTGTTGCAACAAAAGTTGCAGCCAACTTACTTGACGACGGTTCGACTCTCAACTTAATGAGAGATAATTAAGCCAATTGAAATATAATGATGGCAGACATGTCACAGGGCATTACGAGTGATTAAAAAGATGTTTGTTAATTTAATGCTTAACATAGACGTAAAGTGGCAATCGTTTGTAACGGCCACGGTTACATACAAAGGCAAAAAGCGATTAAGTCAACAAAGTCAATATCGACATGCTTGTAAGTGCAATTGTAATTAATTGCATCAGCGTCGCAGGTGCGACTGTCTGTAGGGCTGTCCACTATAAGTGATGATGCATTACCGGCCAGGTGCAGATTTCTTGCACAGCTAAGTGATTTTAAAACATAAGTAACTGATTTACAATGTTGGGTTATTTCTCTTGTTCTACGGATTTTGAAACGGAGTATGATTGAGGCCTTCTAAACTATGTCGATTATCATGATTAAATACATTTGTTTATTACATTTACAATTTGAAAACTGATAAATAATTAAATAAAATTGTGATTGACTAGGACAACCCTATTGTAAGCTACAGTTCTCATCGAAGATTGCAACAATGTTTGATTCAAAGATTCACAGAAATGTGAGTGTAAATACAAAAATGGTGAAGGAATACAATAAGTCAAAGAAATCAGCGATGGGAGATACGGGATCTATTTCGAAAAGCTGTAATAAGGATGAATAATCCGCAAGACGTTTAATATCGGAGAAGTAACTGATAAAGGGTTATCGACATCTATACCTACATATATATAAAAATGAGATGGTGTGTGTCTGTGTGTTACTCAAAAATCACTGTTCTGATTTACATGAAATTTTGCATGAATGTAGCTTATTTAACAAGTCAGTCTATAGGCTACTTTTGATTTCGATATTTTTCGCTATTAAAAGATGGCGACTATTTTAGTGACGTCACTACACCCTTGTGCTTCAAGCTTTCATATTTCCATTTTAAATAAAAAGAGAACGCTAAAAATTGTAAACTTTTGGTGGCATATACGAATTTTCTATCCGAAAGGTTCTTATCACTTTTCATGTACCTCCAACGGTTAGTGAGTAAAACCAATTTTGTGTCACGAAGCGAAACACGGGTACTTCAGCTAGCCTTACATAAATGAAGTATTTGGAAATAACTAAGGTAAATCTTAGCAAGCACGTGACATTTTAATGTAGTGATTCTTTTCCTGCACTATATTAGATAGGTAGTATAGGTACCTTGCCCCTGTAGTTCCGGGGTTAGAATAGGGCTACGGTTTCCCCTGCCTGTCGTAAA
>MOOZ01000604.1:393688-405715 GCA_002930495.1 Cecropterus lyciades | reverse complement strand
CTCAGGGGTAGCAACGCATCTGTGGCTAACCTTAGGTGAGACTTTGATCTTAGCTAGGGTTGATTATAGATGTCCATGGGCGGTAGTAGCCACTTACCATCAGGTGGGCTGCAGGCTCGTTTGCTACTTCCATACTATAAAAAAAATATATATGCACTTGCTAGATTTGTGACTAACACAACTTAATCGTAGTACTTACACTTATGATTACGTAGTGTTATTCACTTAGTACGTCATGAATTTGACGCAACTTTAACTTTTAATATGACAGATATTTTAGACTGATTTCTAAACGTATTTAACTGTATGATTTTTTCAAAAACATGGTCACCATCATCTTTCGCAGATTATTCACCCTTAAAAATCAGCGATAGCGATAAATTATTTTTATAATTTATATTTATTTATATATTATATTTGAAATACCTTATAACATTTTCATTTTTCAAAATAGCTCAATATGTAAATACGTCAATACTTTGATCTCTATATTTCCTTCTTGGCCGATTGCCCAGTCTGTCTGGAATAAATCTGCTAGCGAGACCACCTCATCCCCTAAAGGTCTCTTCGCGACCAACCACCCTTTTATTAATCAACCCTGACTCAGTTTGAATATATACTTCTTCTCGGCAGGCTGCCCAGTCTGCCTGAATAAATCTGCTAGCGAGAGCACCCCAGCCCCTAAGGGTCTTTTCGAGACCAATCACTCTAATAATAAACAGCCTTAACTCACTTTAAACGTATACTCCTTTTCAGCAAGCTGCCCAGTCTGTCTCAGGAAATCCGCTAGTGAGAGCACCCCCGCCCCTAAGGGCCTCCTTGCGACCGGCCCCCGTCTCTCCCCGGTACCGCTGTTGCTCCCCGCCCCCGACCAACGACCGACGCGAATCACCCACGCCACCAGCCACAGCTCCCGGGATAGGTCTGTTGTTGATAGGTCCTGGAAGATACATTTTACTATCAAGAAGTTGTTATCATATCGGTTTAACATCGTAAGAGAGTTTGTTAAGACAAAGTATACACATAGAATTATTGTTTGGTGTTTATTTTATTTGCATTTATATTTAGGAGTCTGGCCCTGACCCTAAATAGGTGGAGATAGCTTATTGTGTAAGATACACTATGGTAATTTATATTCATCTAAATTCCATCTATTTTAATCTAATGGATTTAACCAGAAAATGTTTAAAAATAACAACATGTACAAAGGAAGTGCCTAGAACACATTATCACTATATCCTACCCACAAAGTCATACGGATGTGCCAAAAACATTACAAGATAACATATCCATTTATCCATACGTTTATTAAAATAAAAGTTCGGCTAGTCGTAAATCGCATATATTAACAAAAAAAAAATGAGGACATGAAATTTACTATAATATTTAGAATAATATATTAGTCTCTGTTTGTAATCGCATCAACTACTGAATTTAAATATAATAATAATAAATTATAACTACCGATTTTAATTTAAAGGATTGTAAATATGTTCATAGTAGATATCTTGATTTACAAGGCATCGGGCATGAATATAACAATATTTTTCTTTGACTTTTGTATGAACCGTGATATGAAAAATTGCGAGCATAACAACAGGAGATTCGATGAAAAGATTTGAGTCTTAATACCGTATCAAAACGGGACTGTACGACGTTATATTAAACCCGATGTTGAAATCATCATTACCTCTAGAAATATAGATAAACATATTACTTGAAAAAAAAATGTGAGGTAATTCAAATAATATAAAATTGGCCAAGTGCGAGGCGGACTCGCCCACGAATGGTTCCGTACCATTATAAAACAACGGCACAAGAAACATGTTTGTTGAAGCTCCCTTTATTATTTACTTATTTTTTTAAATGTAAATATGTATATAACTTAGTGTTGCCGTTATTAATATTGACCAAAAAGAATCACGTAAGGGGGTATCCCCTCAAATATTTATTTTATTCTTTTTTTTAGAATTTATTGTTATTAGCGATGTTGTTAGCGAAAACAGGAACACATAATATGTAAAAAATTCAGCTGCCTATCTATCACGGTTCATGACATACAGTCTGGTGATAGAAAGACGGACAAAAAATAAAAAAGAAAGAAAAATTCTTACACCGTAGTCTTAGTCATACATCTTACACCAGAGTCATCTTAGTCATACTCACCGCGAACAACGTGCTATTAGCGTGCAACCGGTCCACGTAGTTCGAGAAGCCGTCCCTTGCGATCCTCACTCGGAACCGCTCAGACAGCGGCTGAGCTCGCCTCGCGTCGTGCAACCAGAGCAGCAACTCCGCCTCGTCCCCGCCGGCGGTGTGACCGAAGTCCCGCATGCTGCACATCAGGTGGTACGACTGGGCTGTTGTGGTCGGTGTGGACGAGTTGTTTGTCAAGGTGCCAGAGTTGAAGCTGCTCCCGGAGCCGCCCGCGCGACGCAACGTGCCTCGACACTGCGGGTGATGCAAAATATACTTAAGTTACGTTATTCCTGTTGGGAATTTGTCGATTGTCAAATACAGGTATTTTATTAGAATAAGAATCTGACAAGATAACTGTGTTCGTGACATCCTTTATTTCCTGATTACCCGCGTTCATAAATCCAGATTTTTTTTTAATGAAAAATGATTTCTGTGAAATAGAAGTAGCGAACAAGAGTACATCTCATCTGACGGTAAGTGTTCTCTCAATTAAGCCTAAATAGGATTACAGATTTACCTGAAGTAAGCCATAAATTGGTCGTTATCCGAGAAAATTTCAGATGAAGATGGTATAAATATCAGCGAGTCGACTTTGGCGACTACCGCCATAAATGCCTAATAAGAACAGTGTTAAGCACTGCTTTGTTTGTTTCGGTTGAGGGTGTGGTAACGAGTATCCCTTACCAAAGAGTTTTATAGTCTTCAAAGGTATCTGCAGTCGACTTCAGCATTCTTATCTTATTTAGGGTTGATATCTGACCTTACTGATGTGTATAGGCGACAGTAACTACTCATTCTCCGATGGACTGCATATCCGTTTACAACTTCAATCTAAAACTATATATACCCTTGCTATACCTACTGATCGTAAACGGTTGAAATATTGGAAAGACGGCGTAACCACGAAGAGTTCTATTTTATATTTATTTGGCATTTTATTAGCTATTGTTTCAACTATTTTAAATTAGCAGAACATAATGTTTACATTCGTGTTTTCAGCACCAATTGAGTGGTCTGAAGGTAATAATTACATCTCCCGAGATAACAGTGACAAATGCATGATTCGACGGCCTTGCCCCGAGCCAATATGGAAACGTCTTTACTAGTAACTCGATATTTAGTGTTACGTTTCTATACACTCGTAAATGATTGGTCAATATAACTAGTGACATATAAAAAAAAATCATGAAAAAAATAAATAAAGTAAACCTGAACATGAATAGGTCGGTTATCATGTCAAATTGCGGATACCTATAATCAACATCCGGGACCATCATCAGATCAGCACAATAATACCTACTTTATTATTGAATTATTGTGATCGTAGTAGGATGTAAGTTGCAAAATTTTACCAATAAACAATTTAAAAGTAAATAAAAAGTTTGTAAAATGTCAGTTTGTCGTTTTTTGAAGTTTAGAAAATGTTATTTGTATTTAACGTAAATTGTGATAAATATGCAGTTTAACTTTAAATAATTATGTAGTATCAAACAGTGAGAAAGAAGGGGAACGAACACAAAATTTAAGCAAATTGAGATTGAGATAATTGAAACGACTTCTACAACTTAGTCTATCATTTAGCGAATAAAACCGTGCCGATTTCTTGCTATAAAAGGACGAACATAAATATGACGTCCTTTAATGACCGCTTGTTTTAAGAATTTTACCCCAAATACGAACATAATTTTGTTTTTTACACAAAAAGCAAATTTCCCATTTGGTCACTTGCTCACCGTGAGATAAGATATAAGTAGGCAGATTGCATTTACATATTAACAAAATATAGTAAATGTGAAAAAAAATTCAACAAAAAAAATCTGACCGTTGAAAAATAAAGACTGTGGTGGCCATACAAAAATGCAAAAGAGGTTTTGATACTCAAATTGCACGCCACTCGCATGTAAATGTGCTCATACAATTGGGAATAAAGAAAAGCCTTATTACCATCGCCCTAAGGAATATATTGTTGCTTCATGGTTTGATAGCAGCTTATTAGAACAACTTTACGTGTAGGGCCAGGGTATCGTAACATGTAACTGATACGTAGAAATATACAGAGGTTTGTAACCTTTTTAATAATAGTAAAACAAGCCATAGTTTACACTCCTTCATGGGCCGTGCCCGTACAATTGTGCATAAAGAACAGTCATAGTACAATCGCGCCCATCGCCATAGAACAGAAGTTGTTGCTGAAGGTTTGGATAGTATTCATTTTGGAACAAAGTCCCTAAACGCGGCTTGCGGTAGGATTTGAATGGTACTCACTAACTAAAATCAGTTGTAATGCAAAACATACTTACATATCTTTAATTTAAATCATACGTGCCTTCTATATGCATGCAAGTTTTAAATACTACGTGTATTGTAATTTTACATTGAAGATTAAGGAACTTAGTTCCTTACGGGGATACCCCACCCAAACCACGTAACTATGACTAAACAAGGATAATACTACCTTATTACATTAATTTAACACATCGAGCTTTACATAAACAATCGATTTAACAACTGCTATTCAGTTATAACATCCAGGACCTGCAGTTAAACGTCTTATCTGAACAGGTAACTTGAGGTTGGCCGCAGATTCATTACTTCTCCTGAGGACCAAGTTGGAACGCCTCGTATAAAGATGTCTCCCTTACGATACCCTTCAGACCAAAACACAGCAGCGTTTATCGCTGCTGTTATAAGGCAGAAATAGATGTAGCGGTGGTGCCTCCGAAGTCAAACTACTGAGGGTTCTACCTCCTTCCAATATAACAAAATAAAAATAAAATTAGTTACAAATAAATAACCTAAGGTTACCAAACCCTCATAACTGCGTACCGGTATCTGCTCATATCGGCTTATTAGGTGCTTACATCGCACCTAGTTCCTTCTTGATAGTTGCTAGGTTATGATTTGACCAGTTTTCTTAGTAACTTTCCAGTACATTTTTCGGAATTTGCCGTAGTCTTTCAATATAACTCTCTTCAAGGAACATATGTATGACTGTTTATCATTGTCTAAGGCCATATGCTATATATGTAGTTACTGAGTAATACTGATATATGAATAATTGTATACCTACTACGATCAAGTAGATTCTTATTGTTCTTTGAACAATAAGAATCCTTATTGTTCTTGTAAACCACAAATAAAGTCAGACACCTAAATTTTATTTATTCAAATAAGGACTATCTAGAAGAATGATATTCACTATTAATTATACAAATAATCATCGTAGGTCATAATGGGTCGAACTGCGAAGGATAATAATAATAATAATATATAGGTACAAGAATTTTCTTCAACTTCACTACATTTAACTACATAACATTAACAAACTAATTAAATCGCCGCCGATTGCCAGCATTAATATAAATACTATTATAACCTGTATTCCAAAAATAGTTCGCATAATGTGTTTATTCAAATTGACTGAATCACGTGAGCTATCGTCGGATGCGTCCAGATTGCAAAAATAGATATAAAACTGCACAACACATTAACTTAGCAAGCAGTATGTTTAAAATAAATTAAATACATATGATATAAATATAATGACACGTCCGTACATAGATTACACTCTATGTATATGTGACGTTATTAAAAGCTGATTTATTTATGCTTAATTAATTGAATTATATGGAATTACTTAAATAATGGACAGCAATTTGTGATAAACTCGCGTTGGCTCCGGCGTTTGTGATGTAATTTTAATGACACCTAACTTTACTTACTACTGTGTCGACCAGTCAGTATTCCTCCAGGCTTTAGGTGTTCAGTTACATGTTTTCAAGATGAAGGAATAAAGCTTTCTACACTTAGCTATATACAAGGCGTTCTAATAAAGTGTTTAAAGATAGAAAATGTTACCGTTCTCATTATACTGACAATGAACATAAAATATATGTATGGTTATATATCAAACTGTTTTAAATTATTAATAAAAAAAGCCTTAAACGGAAAATTTATTAAATTGGTTTGCAGTTGTCAATGGTCAGCCGTTTGAAGCTAGTGAAAAATAATTTTAAAATATGATTCTGACTAAATGTATTATTTGGAACTACAGGGAGAAAGTGATTATAGATGTTCATTCTAACATATCTAAATTAATTGATGACTCCTTGGTTAGGAAAAATACATACTGCTGCAGCCCTCTCAGCGCTCTCCACGTGAACTCTGTACAACTCCACCAGGCTTATGTCCTCCGGATCGACGGCTTCAGCACCACGTCGAGGTACCAGCTCCAACCCCAGTTTTCTGTAAGTAGTAAATTTATTTTAACACATTTTTCAGATATAACTTAATTAAATTATAAAAAGGGTTTTTCTTGATATACGTGAACACATTCCCTAAAACATATAATATCTATAATGTATATTACTATAACATTATAAAGCTGAAAAGTTTATTTGTTTGGTTGAACGCACTAATCTCAGAAACTACTGGTTCGAATTGAAAGATTATGTTAGTGTTGAATAGTCCATTTATTGAGGAAGTCTATGGGCTATATAACATCACGTTATGTTTGTTTGTTTTTTTCCTATGCAGTAGCGGGTGAAACCGTGGGGCACAGCTTGTTATAATTATATGTGATAAAATTAAGTAAAGTCGAGAACGTTGGGAGTAAAGCACTACCTCAAACGCTCCGCATTACGCCAGGTTTACCAGCAGGCTGAGTAGGCTGGAACGGCAAATATAATGCTATCTTGCTATTGTTTATATTGTTTGTATGCTATTTGTTTTCGTCCACCAATTTCTAACATTACTAAAATGTTGACAACCTTTTTGCGGTGCGGCAAAATTAATAAGAATAAGCTCGGTAGCGAAGATTGCGCGGATCAGAGCGACTGGCGATCTAACGACCTTTTTTTTTCGCTGACTTAAATTCCATAAATTTCAAAATGGGTGGCGACGAATTCAATTTCAGCCACGCCATTGAATAAGCTAGCCTTTCGCGGCGAATGTGTAAATATCGCCACTGGAATTGCAGTTATACATTATATTGTAAATTACTAAGATGTTCGTTATAGTAATTACATAGGGTAAGACTTACACGGCTTAACACTCGTGTCTTTTCTGGGATAGCCCGACTTCCTTGACACTACCCTAGTCTTTATCCCGGACTCGTTTGGACCTACGGAAGCTCATGGTAATGAACCTCGGACCTCGTGGGGCTATATCGGCTAAACATACATGAGTTTAGCTGTTAGCTTTTGACAAATTACCCGCCCTTTAAATCTACCTACAATAAAAAGGAATAATACCTAGATATATTAACATTCCACATAGCAAAGGATATTCAATCATACTAGTGTTGTTTGCTATGAACGGACTCAATATTGACTTTCTTACTTATTTTAAAAACAGCTTAAATTGATGTGCCGCAATATTTTAAAACTTATAATACCTAAATATAAATAAAACCATAAAAACAAAACAGCTTAAGCATGCATCACAGGAGGAAAACTGTTAAAATGAGTAAAATATCTGTCAATTATTCATGACATGAATAAAATTCATATTTCGTCACCTATCCAGTTTATTGAACAATTTAAAGAAATCCACATAAGCAAGACAGTGGACGTGGTTTGGTTAGCGTCGCCCAAAGTCAATACGTAAAAGTTAAGGAAAGGCTCGGCCGCCACAAAATTCCGCGTAAAAACGGTACAAACCAACGAATGAACATACCGTGCGAATATAATGAATCACTTAACAATGTCTTCCAAGAATTTATGGACACAATAGGCACCTATCGGATATCATTTGAATATTGGATCACAAAAAATACACTGTCCAAAATGGCAATTAAAATAGAAAGAACTAAATAACCACAATCGACTGTAAACGATGCCAATCTTGTCGATACTCGTGTCGAATATCTGGCGCTAAGGATAACATAACAAATAATAATGTGTTCGAGAAAAACTATTCGATATTAGATAAACGCATAATCGGTCACGTATCTGCCATTGTATAAGAGGCTTTCAATCAACTTACGTAGCTTGTATGTTTGCATGCAGAATACAATAATAGTGTATATGAAAATCGACCTTAACGTGTGGTCCATAACGCCGGTGCCTTCTCTCGATAAGTAAAATGTAGCTTTTAAAGCTGTGATTAAGTTTAATACGAAACTCGATCTTTTTATATTATAAAGAGATAAAAAACTCATCTGCTAATCTATGCCCGCGTGTGGATTTTGGATTATAATTTAGATGGTAAAACTTAAATATTTTTGGGAAAACAATGAATTATTTTGCCTGCAACCCATCTAAAGTGCCGCTGCTGATCATGGTTCTAACAGATGTAGCAGGTCTCCAACATAATTCACCACGTTGATCCCATGGGGTTTTATTGAGAAAGTCGTCAATTTTTAACATAAAATTCGGTTTAGTGCTTTCTAAGTCCAGCCCGTACGAACAGACACGCAAAAAGTTTTATGTTCCTAATGAGAATGAGGTAAATTAGAGTTAGTTATTTTGCAATAGCAGGCAGACTTATCTTTTGATATATTACTAATGCTACTACAATTACTTACTATTACTAAATATATTAAAGACTAACGTACAAGTCGATATAAGGCTTGAATTCCTTGCGAATATTTCGCCATATAAAAGTTCTCTTAAGGCTTGCGAAGTTGTAATGTCGGAGAAATAAAACTTTCGTAAGACTTCAACCTTACTTTGAAACTAAGAACCGTTGATTTGTGACCTACATACATTTTGAGACATTCCTCTAACGTGAAGCATTAAGGAAATTTAAGTAGAAAACGAGAATGCAGTTTGTCTGATGGTAAGCGGTCACTGCTATCATTGAGTTATCTATTTTCAACCCCATATATGTTTCGAGGTTTACCTAAGTTACTCCTGAGAACTAAATTCAGCGCATAGTATAAGTGAATCTGCCTTAGCACTGCTATTTAAAAGCAATAGATTTAATGGTGATGCGACTATAGCAGTCAAACTACAAGGAGTTCTTTTTATAAGTTATAATTCGTTGTAAGAGGCTACTCTAAGCTTTTTCACTGAACTCCACAAAAAATCGGTGACTAAGTAACATTAGCCTTCGAGAGTCGAGACAGGTCTAACGTATTAGTAATTTGACTAATTTCTTATGCCAACAATGTTCTAAGACTTTTACTATGACAAATTAACATTCACTTGGGTACACGAACTCATGTTTCTACAAAGCTATCGTAAGCCACGTGGATTAAATTTACAAAAATTAGTAAATATACATTTATGTGTTCTTCTCGTTCAATATCCAAAGTAGGTTTAAGATGAGATTGACTAACATTTTATATGAATGTGGATTGATTAAGAAAGAGTCATCGGAATCTCGTAATACTTTATTCATTACGTAAATGTTATAAACAAGTTTTGATTCCCGGTGTGCGTATGCGCATTATCTAAACAAATTATTAAAGAGAGATCATTCGGGGCTGGCCATCAAAGAAATTCCTATTATTTATTTTCCTTTTCTCTAATAAATGAGTGCGATGAAGCCTTCCCATCAGTTAGTCGAAAGGTCGCCAAACCAGTTATTCAAGCGACAATGAATAACATCCGACATTGATTGTAGCACTTTGCCAACCTATGTCTACACGTAAATATTATCACTAAGCTTTTAATGCTTTCTAAGGTATGATACATATGTATGAAACATACGTATGATTTGGACCATACATAAGCACTTTCAAGCTTATTTTTAATTTATTCTATATCTACGTACAAAAACAAAGATTTAAAAAATACAGGTACATACTTACAGTAATACGCCTTGTATTCAAAAAGACCAAAGAGCTACCATGTCGTTTATAATAATGAGATAACTTTAGGGTATGTAATGTATTACGTGTATTTGTAACAAAGTATGTTTCAAATGGAAAGCAATATTTCATAGAAATATGTATAGGTAACATGGCAGCAGCCATGGTGTTTGATTTGGTGTGCATCGGATAGGTCGCTAAACCAGTTATTCGAGCGACAATGACGGCCGGCACTCTCGCAACTCGTTGCCACCCAAAGCGTTGTGCTTAGTGACTTCCTTCATCTTCCTCTTGAATTAACGTATTTTAAATTGGAGAGTATCTTATACGCCCAAAAGACAAATATTCACGTCACAGAGGTACAAAACAAGAAATATGTTAATGACAACTTCTAGCCATTGAACTATCCAGTTGATAGTCCGGCAGCCATTACTACTTATGAATACAAAAAAGACCAACATGTACATACAGTACAGAAAATGTGTAAGTGTGTTATATAAAGTGTATAGGAATTATTATATTATCATTTAATCATATGCAGGAATTTTATTTCCTGTTTAATTTTTTTCTTTTCATCAGCTACAAAAACATTATGCATGAATTAGAAACGAGGAGATAATTATAAAAATGTAATACTATGTTTGTTAAATATATATAAATCTTCCGACAATGGGTATATTTTTGAAAGCGAATAATAATAAAAATTTAAAAAATTTGAAAAATACACTGCAGATATAGGTATGAATGAAATATACTAAAACACCATCACATTTCGTATGTCGTCCTGAGTATACCATACTGCTAAAGTTACCATACTGCTAACATATATTTATCGAAGATTGTCGATCAACATAATTTTCCTAAAATAAAGCCCCAAATAAAGAACAACATTGAAGGAATCAGGTGACAACTTACACGATCAAATTTAAGGTAAATAGTGTAATCAATATTGAAGATACAACACCGGCATAAAGGAGTAAACTTATGCAAATGAAATTTACGAGGTTTCGCTACTGTGCAACAAAGCTAATTATCCTTATACATATGTCCAAAGTTCGGTAAGAGAGTGTGGTAAGTGTTTGAATGATTACCGAAATAATGTAGACGTCTAGATAGCGCCCCCAGCGACACAGACCGACTGGAAAATCAAGTTTTGCAGCATTCGGCGCATCGAACTTCGGAGCGTTAAACATTTAACAAATATTAGTTAGCCACACGGCAATTTGTTAATTTTCTAATAACATAAAGACTGAGGAACCTCTATGTAGACTACTTTGTCCGGACGACCGGTACACATATTTTTATCGGTCAAATTAGCATAATTTCCTGCCCCTGAAAGCAAGTAAGAGGAGTACAAAGGAAAGGTAGAAAGGTGAAGGAAGACTCCAAGTGCTATGTAAATGTAAAGGTCTATGACGAGTTTTGGAAGAATCTACAGACCCAACGGCAGTAACACCGTGTTATATTTGTTTCACATTTTTAAATTCTGAAGGTGGTAGAACTCTTTGTAGTTCGACTCCGGAAGCACCACCGCCACACCTATTTTTGCCTAATAACAGCAGTGTTATGCGCTGTTGTGTTCTGGTCTGAGGGGTGTGGTAAGGGAGACATATTTTTCCGAGGCATCCATCCATCTTTGTCCTCAGGGGTCTTAACGCATCTGTTGCTAACCTTAGGTGAGACTTTGATCTTACCTAGGGTTGATTACAGATGTCTATGGGCGGCAGTGCCACTTACCATCAGGTGGGCTGCTTGCTCGTTTGCTTCTTCTATACTATATATATTTTAAACATTTACGAAAAAGTGCCTCTAAAAATTTAGTTTTAATTTAAGTTTTAATAAGATCGGTAAGTAAGATACCGTTTCAATTTGACCGGTAAAAAGTAAATTATTGGCGAAAAATTTAACGGTTTGAGTCACCATCGTTTAAATTTATACGTTTCTTTAGAAGTTAGTCGTGGTTTTTTAAGAAATTGATTTTGCACTACGATGATCCCAGATTCTGTAGTCGTCGTTTTATTTGTTACTCTCTAAAAAATCTATTTAGGTTAATTCTATCGTTTTTATAATTT
>MOOZ01000604.1:367356-392575 GCA_002930495.1 Cecropterus lyciades | reverse complement strand
ACACCTTGTTCTATTTGTTTCACATTGTTAAATTCTGAAGGTAGTAGAACTCTTTGTGGTTCGACTCCGGAAGCACCACCGCCACACCTATTTCTGCCTAATAACAGCAGTGTAATGCGCTGCTATGTTCTGGTCTGAAGGCTGTGCTAAGGGAGACATACTTTTCCGAGGCATTCCATCTTAGCCCTCAGGGGTAGCAACGCATCTGTTGCTAACCTTAGGTGAGACTTTGATCTTACCTAGGGTTGATTACAGATGTCTATGGGCGGCAGTAGCCACTTACCATCAGGTGGGCTGCTTGCTCGTTTGCTTCTTCTATACTATATATATATTTTAAACATTTACGAAAAAGTGACTCTAAAAATTTAGTTATAATTTAAGTTTTAATAAGATCGGTAAGTAAGATACCGTTTCAATTTTACCGGTAAAAAGTAAATTATTGGCGAAAAATTTAACGGTTTGAGTCACCATCGTTTAAATTTATCCGTTTCTTTAGAAGTTAGTCGTGGTTTTTTAAGAAATTGATTTGCACTACGATGATCCCAGATTCTGTAGTCGTCGTTTTATTTGTTACTCTCTAAAAAATCGATTTAGGTTAATTCTATCGTTTTTATAATTTCCCGCTCGAAGATCTTAAAAAGCGGTCGTAATACATAACATCCTACATTTTTAATACTAATCGCACGTCGCAGTAGTAAAAAATCGACCATAATTAAACGCAAAAAAAAAACTAAATGCATGAATTGTTCTCAATGGCAATCTTACTATCTATCTTATAAGAGCGACAGTTTGTGAGCATGTATGTATTTTTGTTACTATTTCACGCTAAAACTACTGGTCGGGTTTTGCTAAAATTAAGCACACATATAGTTTATGACCTGGATTAACACATGGTATACTCATTACCGTGGTAAATGTGATCAAACGTAGTGGAGCCGTGGGAATAGATAGACTGTTTATGTTATTTTTGATAACGTTCATAATTCGAAAATGGTTTCATGTACCACAAAGCTTGTATAAATATGTATTTTTACTGTCTTCGTTAATTTTCAAGTTACTTAAAACACTCAATAGATGAAAAATGAGGTTCAGCTTTGCCAAGCCATATATAAAAATAATGACCCGTTATAGTCATCTGGTATTATTGACATTGAATTATATATAATTTATTATTTAATTCATTATATACATTACAAATAATGTTTTTAATCTCCACATGAAATTATTTTAATTATGCCTAATCTCACCGTCTTCCGTGCGAGGAATGTGAAAAAAAGGGATTACGATAATTAAGGGGATATTAATATATTTTAATCCACATATTTACAGCCTCTCCTTATATATCTAGATTAAAACCACCAACGCTAGCTAAAAAAATGCCGTGTGAGTCTACACTGTTATTTACTAATTACGGAAGGAAAGAATTTATACAACCCAGACTACATGTTAGTTAATATTTCTCAGGCAACAATGGATTGTTTCCATGAATTATGTTTAAAAACGCATTTTTGGGTCACTTTAATGGAGGATATAATGGTTCTAGAGCTACGGAAGATAAAATAATAGTTGATGAATAGACGTAACGTGCACTTGCTACATTCTAGACTTCCAACTTTAATCTCATCTGTTAAAAAAACATTGACTAACTTGAACTGAATACTAAGAGATTCAAGAATTGGCCTTCATAACAAATACTAGAACAAGATTTTTGGTTATCGATCACAACTTTTTCCTTAATATACATAAATGTATGTATGTACTTTTACTTGTATATTATATGTATACGACTTATCTATATTTTATGTTATTGTATGGTTGTATTTGTTCATAGCATAAATAGTTTTCTATGCCTGTCTTTACCTGTTTAATAGAGTATTTATTAAAAAATTTCAGTGGAGTGTTATCACGAATTATTTTAAAGAGATAAAAATATAAATTATATCTTACCGATTAGTATATTAATTTTATTAAACTTATAATGCTCCTCTAAAATATTTAACGATGTCAAGTCTCATATCTAACTTAGAATCACAGATATTCAACATTTATTTATGTGAAAGAAAAAATCACTACGGAAATTTCGCTGCGCCAATTCCTAAATGAGAAACGATATTTAGGTCAAAGTGAGATACTTAGCGAGAATTTAAAGCACACTATCGTCTCACTTCGTATCATTAGGACGTAACTTGTGCCATTTTCTTTTTTAGTCCGGGGGACCGGGTAGCAGGTAGAATGGTCTGCGTGCCTAGCCAATGACAGAGCCGATGTGGCGAGCTGAGTTGACCTCAGCTTGAGGTATTTAGGCGCGTGTGTTACCGCTGGTGATTAGCTAGCGAACGAGTCCTCATTACCCTCGTTCGAATACTCGAAGGGAAGATGCGCCTCCTCTTAAAAATTAACACGGGACGAAAAATGAATGAGCGAAACATTATAGTATTTAGATATCAGGTACAATATTAAGTACTTAATTTTACTAACTTAAGTTATAAGAACTGCTTCACACTAGCCTATAAAACATTGTTAACCAGCACATATAATAAACACATAATTTATTTATTTGAAGTTGTACCCACAAAGCAATCACTGGCATATACATTCTGTTTGTCACACTTTTGCGTACAAACTGGTGGTAAGTGTTACTTTACTTACAGGTACAAACAGCACAATTAAATAACAAGCATACAAAAAATGAAATAATTGCAGAAATTACTACGTATAAAATTAATATATAAAAATTATTACATTTGTACCACAATATAAATATATTTATTTCACGTTTCATCTTCAATCAATTATTTTTAAAAGAATTTTTATACGCAGCCAAGAGTAATATTTGCTCGCATTAATAAAATTTGTTTGTGATAATATAATACGAAACCGATTACTTCAGTCGCCGCGACATCTTGACGCAACCGTTGCGGATACGCAGCGTCTGTGCTGCGCCTACGTCTAAAGAACGCGTACGCGACACATGAAAAGTGTTCAAAAAGCAGAAATAATAGATACGTGAATACCCAGTGAATTCCTCAACAAGAGATTTTTTTTTATCGAAGTGTCGTCGTATCGAGGGATCGTTAATACTTCTACAACTATATTACTACTAATTGTAGTGGGATTAAATCGGCATTACGACTCTTAAATAATACTTATTTTGATCTGTATAGTGTTGTGAAAGTTATTGGGTCAATATCTTTATTATTTTAGCAAGAAATTTGTATGCACTAATATCTTTATGGCTGTGCTAGTGAAACATCTTTCTGAAATGTGACCTAATAAAACACGGAGAATACTGAGTATGGTGATTTTACGATCGATAAATAACATCCATATGACATTTCTAGAATACCGAAACCACGAATAATGACAGGTTTCTGTACTTGCATCATCGCTACCACCGCTAATTTTCATACTCGAACAGCAGACGATCTGTGACAGTAGTACAATATGTACCTATTAAAATTTGCTTATTATTTTTAATGACGTTTTTAAAGACTCGCTGTTTTTTTTTATTGTTTTTTAATTAACTTTTTATAGTTTGTAATAAAAACGTGGTAAGCATCCTGTATGTTACACAAATACTTTTTACCATTTAATTCGTTCACACAACCAAGCCCTAACACGACGCGGTTAAGTTATAATTATAGCTATTAAGTTTGATATTACATTCAGTATATGTAGACTTTCACACGAGATTACGGCCAAGTTCTTTAGGAAATAATAGAAAACGTTGGGCAATAACCAATAATTCGACTAAAGTGATACGGAGTGAATACGGAAATTACCACGTGCCTCAAATTCGATACCCTTTTAAAGCTACACTAAGAACTCGTTAGTAGTTCGTGATACGACAGACGTCCATATGAAACCTCCTTGCGGCCAATAATATATTAAATTATATTAATTGTGAATACTACAGCGGCATCTTAATGCCTTCGATATAGTATTAAAGGTTATTGATATAAGTATTCATACTATTCGCAAGTTTTATTGCGTACTCATCGAAAATGAATGCAGCGTTCAAGTCTTATGTTGACTGCTTTCTTATCGGGGCATATAATCGTCAAGTTATTAAAGGCAGACCAGTGCAAGCGCAATAAGGTTGTATTCAACTTCTTAAATAGATAGACCCCAAAAATATTATGATATTGTATGATCATATTATGATTAACATCATGTATTGTGGTTTGGAAATTTGTATAAATACTTTTTGTTCAAAAAAAGTTTATCACGCCGCAATAATTTTTGAAAAACAAGAAAAAAATATCTAAAAGATTAAATTCTTAATAATAAAACTAGACAAGAACATCTCGTTTAAATTAATGAATTTCAATATAATATCGCTATGTTTCACACAGTATACGGTAGGACGGTCAAGGTGAATTTATTAAGAAATTATTATTATCACCGAAAAAAATATTAAGTATGTTACTAACTATTAACACAATTTAATGACATAAGATAACGCAATAACCGTAAAATTTTTAAACAATTAATAAGCATAGCCACAATATTTAAATATCGACATAATAACCACAGTGTTAATTATACGCCGCAAGCAATTTTCACCCGTTAAAACCAGTAATCATAACAGCTTCTACAAAAAATTGGCGTACTAAACTCAAAAACGGCCACGGAGAAAACGCAAGTTAAGACGGACCGAACTTGTTCCCCGGTGGATTCTGTCCGACTACTGTGCATTTACTCGGGTTTAGAGAGAGGGGGACGCACGATTTCAGATGTTACAGTCGACACGGGAGCGAGCGAGGCGGCTATACGTGCGCACACGCCGCCAGTGTTCAGTAGTGATACACGCGCGAGTCGACGCGCAGGAGGCCGACCAAGTGCGCTTTCCAGTTCGTGTTCCCGACCCATGAGCAGCTGGTGTGCGGTGCGCCCGCCGCTATTGCCACTCGTTTTACTCCAATAATTCGACTACACTTTCTGACGTATCCCGAATAATAATTATGACGTAAAACTGACGTGGAAACGCGGCACGATCGACGCGAGGCTGTGTTTGTTGTGTTGTGAATAAGAGACGAAACGTGCGGGTTATTAATAAATCACTGGCGCTGTAGAAAAGTTACTGTTACTTTTGAAAAGGTAAGTTATGCCACAAAAGCTCGGGAGGTATTGGGACGCGCTAAGCGCCTATCGACGACGCGAGGAATGCAGTTTGACGGCATACATATGGGCATGTGCAGGAACAAAAGCCTTGTGCACAGTCATCGCGGGCACGTATTTTTTGTTTTGCCCGCTTTCTCGCGAGGGCGGTTGGTTGTACAGGGTATATGAACGAAAATGACGTCCAGTGTGCAGGTTATGAATTAAACAAGTTATAAGGTGTCAGAAGGGTTTACACAGGTAGCGGTCGAGACCTCATTTACCTGAGCCTCGGGATACACAGGGAAGGGACGTTGTTCCCTTCAACGGGAGTTTTATTTGAATAGAACGGACGCTCGTACTCAAAGATTATTATTCAGTTTTACACTGATGGAATGCGACTCGATTTGAAATTAGTTAAATTTGACACCTTAACGATATCGTAATGCGTTTAGGTAATAAATCATAATTTTCGAGAAATATCGATTAAATGCATTGTGCGAAAGACACGGTCGTAATTACTATTAATTTACAAACGAATTCCGGGACAAACACGAAAGATTCTCGTGAAGGGCACGTTTGATAAATACTACCTGTTTAATTTACGTTGAACCCGGATACATTCTGAAGACAAATTAAAATAACTACGTGTATCTTGCTAACAAAGTTATTTCCTTTAGTGGTTCATACTAATTGACGATTGTGCCGAAAGATAAATTCGATACTACCCTTTACAACATATTTACGGTAATTTACTAGGCTACATATACATAACATTTAAAGTGTTTTAAATAATACAGCATGTTTGATTTACTTAAGTAAAATAGATAAATAAAGGAGAAACCGTAATAATTTTCATGTAAATGTTGTTCACATCAAACATTTCAAAACACGAATTCCTAACAGGGGCGTATTTAAATAACAAATGGCATACATGAGACGCGACTAGGAAATAATGGAGTTCCCAGCGCGTACGGGTATTGGACGAAAGGGGCATATCTTTAACAGGTCACATGCATGCATTTGATTCAGATTCTTGTCACGGAACATGAACACCACCTGCATCGGCGAGCATTCTAAGCGTTCCGCGATAACCCCTATCCCTCATCACAAAAAATGTATTATTGTTCTAAGTTACGATGTTGAAATGTACATTTGTAAAAATTATTATTAATAAATTTGTACGTATTTACAACATATGACTGATGATTTCTTTGAAACGAATTAAAAGGATCGATGGATTTTTGTATACTTGTGAATATTCATGAATTAATAACAATAAATATTAAAATTACATATACATATATATGCATTAAAATGTAAAAGATGGACTTTATAAACGCTACAAAGGTTAATTTAATTTTTAAGTTTTTATACATTTAAATATAAGATTTTTTGATTGTAGCTAAAAAGTTAGTTTTAACGATGAGGTCTTAGGAACCAATAGGTAAGTGGTAGGTCAAGATGACTTGTTGGAATAATAAGGAAACATGCGATAACGATTAAATGAAATTTTTGAAATCAAAATCTTATAATGTAGGTAATAAGTCTTTACCCATGAAATTGCCGTTTTTCATGAAATAAATGAAGCATTTTTTTCCATATTATTTATGTCTATTCTTTCTAATCAAAGTAATCACCCATACAATCAACGCATCTTTGTCAACGCATTGGTAGCTTATTGATGCCCTTCTTGAAGAAATCAGCTGGACGGGAGGCAAAAAATTCTTCAAAGGCATTTTGTACTGAATTTCTTGTATTGATTTTTTTTTTAATTTATCCAAATTTTGGAAAAAGTAGAAGTCGGAGCAAGGTCTGGTGAGTACGGCGGACACGGAGCAGTGCAAGGCACTTCTCGATGCGTACTTCGCGCTGGCGATCATTGAGTTCGTGGGGTACCCATTTATCAAGCTTTTTTATTTTGCCAAATAAGCAAAGTAAAAATGCTCAAATGGACCAATATTGTTATGATGCTAACGTCGACAGCTGCTGCTAATTCAGCCGTAGATTGAGTATCATCAGCTTCCACAATCGCCTTTAATTCGTCATTGTTGACCAAAGTATTCGGACAACCACGGGGTTCATTTTTCAGGACAAAATTTCCAGAACGGATGCGGGCAAACCAATAACGGGTGGTGCGTTCGTTTGTAGTGTGCGCTCCGTAAACGTCGTTGTTGTTGCGTGCCGCTTTGTTGCCACGACGGTACTCATACTCCATAATTACTCGCATTTTTAACGTATCCATGATGATGAAAAATGATCGAATGAAAACAAAACACTAACTATCGAACAAATATTTTAGAAAAAAGAATTCCACGTTTTTAAAATAAAATTAAATTGAAATTAGAATTATCAGCCAAAAAATATATTTCGATTTGAAATTGTCAGGACGGCAGAACGGCAATTTCATAGTTAAAAACCCAATATTAACGGGTGGTTTTAGATAACAAATAATATATGCCTTTATTTACTATATATACTAACAGAATATTTGAGACATTATATAATTGCTATACAATAGGTATGCAGAGACCTAAGTCGAAACGAAAAAAATGATCTACCTATGATTTAATTGCTTCAAAGTTATCTTAAAACTAATAAAATATCATGTTTTTACTATTCTAGTAAAAGTAGATTATTATTCATATTATATTGTTTCAATAAAATAAAAGTTTGTTTAACGTTTGTAAAAATCGGTTAACTTTTCCAACAACTGCATTATACTAGTATGGAATTAGATCACTTAGATATTTATTACACTTCGGCGGTAACAGTTTTGATGAAGACAATGGCAATGCAAATGAGGCCTTAGACTAGTTCGAAAGCTAATAAAAACCTCCTCATATCGTATGCAGCGCGCGCGATATCAATTAACCCGTACGAGAATTACAATGCGCGACTTGTTTACGAATCTTTCGAGCGCATCTGTAACTTTGACCTTAACTTAATAACGGCATATTGACAACATATGTGGGAGATATTACGTCACAGTTTGACCAAAGACAAACCGACGATGCTTCCAAAGATCATTGCCTTTTAAATACCACGTGTGGGGTTCAAGCTGTTCAATTCTGCTGTAATGGTAGGGTTAGATCTTCCAAGTAATATTTACATCATATAAATAAAAATAGTTCAAACATAATCTTGGTTGGGTTCGTATAGGTATACAACACGTTCTGGTATAATGTCTTTACGATTACCTCAAGAGTTTAATATATATATAGAACAAATATTGTTTACATGAGCGTCAACTTGTATGAAACCCAACCCTACACGGCTAGCGCAACCGCAAGGCGAGTATATCCGTATCACTGGATGTTCTATCGATGACGAAAAACACACGATAACCATTGACGGACAGCGGATGCGATTACCAATGACAAATATGCTAACCGTACACACATAGTAATTTATATATAGAACGATGCGTACCTACTACACGTGAATTCCCATAGATTCAACGAGGTAAATTGTGTGGGTGATACAGTCAATGGATGTTAATTACGTCGGACAGAAGACGTCATCGACCGTCGACCAACTGCAGGCCGCGAAGCCGCGGGCGTGATTCTAGTTGCACGTTATTACTAAAACGACAATCCGCTATTCATCCGTATTCAGATCTCGACGTTACCTAACGATTGCATCGATCGCTCACGAAGTTTCGACCGTTTCGATTCAAACGTTGCTCGTCACGCTTTTACTCCTCACCTTAAAAAATGTTTATTATCTGAGTGGCGATAATGCGTTAGAGGTGTATAGATAATGCTCACAAGCGGTCGGGATTCCTTTCCCACGAACGGGTTGCGGGTATCATATTATAGTGATGCCCATACTGATGCTCTCATGTGGTAATTAATGTCCATTCGGGACCAGTCGACGCGTGCCGACCGACATGAGAACAGCAGCTGTACAATCGTACACGCCTAAGCTGTTATCTGAACTCTGCTCACTGTGTTACTTGTTTATTTAATTGAAATGGAATAAATAATCACTGATACTTTTATGATATTTGGCAATTAAGCAAAGACGAGGAAATTTCCAATTTAAAGATAATTTAAAACCGCTGGTAGTTTAAAAGATTATGATTGACGGCACGCAGGAGTACAGTTAACGAAGGCACAAAGGATACTCGGATGTTCCTTACAAGAGCCTGTTAGTATTTAAGATAAAGTGTATCCCTGTTGTACTTTTTTTTTTCAATAAATACCTGTGATCACGTACAACATGCACATCTCTATGTCAAAATAACATTTAACAGCTTCAATTAATTAAGTAAGGGGCTATAATCTTTGTGTCACTATAAAAAAAACATAAGTCGAGTAATCATTCGTCACATAAAACGTTTAAATCACGCGCCGTTCGGCAACTTTTAAACCGGTGGGACCGTAAATAATTACTACCAGAACGGCAAACGAAATCTCATGGCGAGATGCGCGGTGCGAGCAAAAATTGTCGCTTAGCAAAGTTTACCGGTAAACTGGTTTCCACATAAAATTCGCGTTGCCACGCGATGCATCAGCCAGGTTTGAGGGAGGTAAGGCCAGAGGGGCCAGCGGTGGGCGGGGGAGGTTGAAAACGCAGGAGGCGGACGAGCTGCGGTCGGTCGACGACCCGCCACATGCCCTGCGCCGGCGCACCATTCGCCTTCGCCGCGGTCGGAGCCGATCTTAACATGAATACGAGATCGTTAGCAAATTTTATGAAAATTTACATTTGTTATTACCTTGTTTGACGGCATAATTTAAAATGAATGGTAGCGTATTACAACTAGTATTAATCAAATATTCAGCATAAGATTGTAAGAAATATCGAAACGATTTAAATATCCTGCAATTTTTTGATAAATGGAGTTAAATCAATCTTAATAGATCTCAACGCAATAAAATTAATTCTAATATAAAGTATTACACAACTTTTATTGATCATCTTGCTATAACCGCATTCCTAAGGCCATTTCAGAGTATGTATATTGTTCTATTAACTTCTCCCCTACAAACGAGCTAAATACATTATCTTCAAGACAGACGACACCGCGTAGGAACGGGATCAAGAAGACGTCAAGGTTGTATCCATTTGTGACGATTACCTCCTAGGATTGAATTCATTCAGACCCGCATAGAGACATTTTCTAGTTACGACATGCATTGAACGAAACGAACTCTTAAAGAAAACGACCATAACTAGACTCAATATAAATAGACGAAGTGATGATCCTATAACAACGAGCGAACTGGTCAAACCGTGAAGAAAAAATATTAGTTTATAAAAAGCGACAGACCCGAGTGTCTAATGCGGGGCGTGGGCGAGAGGTAGCCGCGTCGTTAAATTTTACGTGTGAGGTCATTGA
Source organism: Cecropterus lyciades (assembly GCA_002930495.1). Lineage (NCBI taxonomy): Eukaryota > Metazoa > Arthropoda > Insecta > Lepidoptera > Hesperiidae > Cecropterus > Cecropterus lyciades. The sequence goes on along the minus strand of MOOZ01000604.1, from coordinate 382,128 downwards.
TTGAGAAAACATAGCTCTGATGCTTACTTCTATGTATCTATTATGAGCAGTCACACCTAACGGTTTAAAAGTGTCTATAAATACTTCTAATGTCGTATTAGGAAACTTCCTTACTTGGTGGAACATTTCGTATCAATAAAATTCTAGCGTGAGTAAACATCGATAACAAAGCAAATATGGAATCGAGACAGCTGTAACACATTGATAGAATCAAAATTGAACGCATTAAAGTTACCGTTTATGTTCTAATTTGGTATGGGAAGCGCATGGCACTTGTCACGACGCTCCTTTGGACGGACGCGATTTATTTATAGTAGTCCCTAACTATTGTGTTTGTATCTACTGTTTAAATTTATAGATGTTTTAAAAATAAAACGGCAGGAATACGGATTCAACCGACGAAGCTCGACTGACTTTGATTTTTTGTCTTTCAGGCATAACATAGAGAAGTTAACCCAAGATGGCGGTGTTCGGCTTGGCGTCTGCTGTAGCGGGCTTTGTGAAAGTCCGCTACCTAATCGACAAGGCTATCATCGACAACATGGTTTTTCGAATGCACTATCGAATCACATCTGCGATCATGTTCCTGTGCTGTATCCTTGTCACGGCCAATAATCTCATTGGTGAGTATCACATAAATATATTATTTAATACTACACAATAGTTTTATGTATTCTATTTACGAATGTTTATAAACCGAAAAATGCCGTCTTGAATTCTGTTACCATCAGTTATAGGAACAATTGTGAAAGTAGGCACATACATATACGAAGTTAAAATGCAAACAACAACTGTAGCGAAAGTAATTTCATTATGCGGTTACTAATTAAAAAGACCGGCATTATTCATTACGACTAAATCTATTGACCTACAAACTTGAGACCGAATGACCCAAACATACGCAGAGGTAACTGTCCGTCTAGTGATTTCGTGAACCACCGTAAAGTTAACGTGAGTCATTTTCAGTTCATTGTTCAGCGGCGCCAAGACACCATCTGTATGTAACAGTTACCCAAATTGAGACGTCATGATCGTATTGGTTGTTCACACAAATACTGAGGCATGGACGTACGTGATAAGGTTAAAATCATTGAAGCGAATCGGGCCAGTGAACCTATTGCACCTATTACGACAGATTTTGACCTGTCTCGAGTTACAATCGTTTAATTTAGAACTGTCGTGAAGGACATTAAAGGAATCAATTTCCTTACACATTATCTATTGAGAACATATGAAACGTTTCTTTAGCTTTAATAATAGAATCATATGTGGAAACACTATTAAAAAACGAATATTCTGATAAAGTAACGAAATTACGATGATATAAATTACCAGTGATAATGTTGATGATAATAAATGAGTAGATGTGAACTATGTCTCATTTGTCAAAACCTAGGTACAGGACGAATTAATAGAGACCAAAATTTAGGTCAGGTAACGCTAATTGAATAATGCCTGTAATTAATATCATGATTACGTCCAGGCCTTTAATGGTATTCAACGTTTATCTGCCTCGAAAACATGCTCTCTACATAATAAATTAGCAGATTACATGAAATTAATAACTTATTTAAATTCACACGAGATAAAATTATAAGATCATACTACTAAGTAGTATTATGGATGCGAAAGTAAGTCTATCTTTCTGTTTGTTACGCTTTCTTTGCTCAGCCGCTAAACTTATTTTGGATTTACTGCTTTGAGACATCATACAGCATTATTAATTTCTACGAAAATACTAAAAGAAATCCCGCTTTTTCTTACGAATTTGTTATGCAGTACGGTTTTTTTTATTACAAATTATTTCCCTTTACATTTATTGCGACCGATTTAATCATAAACCGCGTAAGCTGTAATTAATATCGTCGTTCTGCGTTTCATATCAACTTATGGCATGTAGGTACTCATATCATGCGCAGGTGTGCTCCACACATCTTGCGCTTTAAGGTCCTGCTCTTAGATTGTACGGTACAACTGATTACTAATAATAATTATGTGATTATGACTACCAACTGTTTTTGTAATGATCCGATTTTTAAGTTTTTAGCTAGGATTGTATACGTACTTCATTTGTTATATTTAAGCCTAAAATTAAAATGTTGCCACGTTAAGTCTTCTTTCTACTAGTTCCATTATCGCATAAAAAAAGAAGATCCAAATAAGTTCATTAGCCTAAATCACCTAATTAAATATTTAATTTAAAGAATCATCTTCTTCCTTAAATTCAGTCACGTATTATTTTTTCCAAACTGAGAACTCTCAAACACAGTGATACACGGTATTAACGAGCAAAAAAGTAGTTGTAGCAAAAAAACTTCTATTAAACGGTAGCGCTAACTTTAATGAAACTAATGTCAAATGGCTACTTAATGTGTCACTTTGTAAAAACTGTTTACTTTAAATTTATTCTCAAATTTATTCTTTATGACAAATATACTTTGACCTATGTCACCATGTTTTTTCTTTATCGTTTTAAATCTCTTAAACATGCCGCCGTCACACAGCAGCTAAACTGATCTTAATGTGAATCCCAGTCAAGTGGTATTAGCACCCACCTACTTGAAACACGCATCACCACACGATGTTTATGATCGCGTTATCGCGTGCCCCTCATTTATGTTACCGACGTAAACACTACTTAATCAACGTTTAGGAACCAACTCAAACACGGATATACCTCGAGTAATTTTACCTGTTTCTATACCATCACTATCTTCTTTATTTTCATCATCTTTTGAGTAATGTCTACCTGTTTTCCTTCTGTCTTCAGTATTGTTTTGTTAGAAACTATTATTCTCATTCAGTAACGGTATTTCGAATAGAGGCAAAGAGTGGCAATTTTTGTCGGTAAAATATTGTATTACTTTTTCTATTGGCTCTTTATAAAAGTTTTTCTCATCTATCTTTCGATACTTTCAAAAGTAATTGATTCGCGAAGATATTATACAAATACTTCTATTATAACGATCTGATGGAAATTTTAGTAGATTCATGAAGTCGCCTTCCACAACAATCGAGTTAAATCCAGTAGGTAGATAGATTTAACGAGTCGTAATTATAACTAATTGGCGCGATAATTGTTATCAAGCTAATTGTAACAGTTATGAATTAAACAAAGATGATATATATTAACAATTCAAATACATGTTATTTGACCCTTGATTGTTTTATGTATATAAAGTATGAAAGAAAAATAGATTAAGAAATGTTTTTATTTTTACCTCAGAACGATAAGATTTATTTGTGTGATTTTTATCATACTTGAAGATGTATAAGCGTGTGTGTACTTAAACAGTTTTAATAACAGATCAATTTTATATAACATTACACTCATTACAAAAGTAGCAAATGATTGTATTACTGACGCCAATTAAAGAATCATTGCAATGAAATACTATGTACAGTTATGCATTTTTATGAATTAGTCATGAAATACAGGACGCATTATAGCCTTCAACTGATCGCGTTTAAGACCTTTGTCACCGATATCTTAGGACGTGTCATCTAGTTTGCTGCTGTATCTACCTAGGTAATAGTTGCAAGGTAAACAGTATAATGTTTTAATTGCGTTAGGTCACGTTCGTAACAAATCGTATATGATTTGCATTATGGTATACATTCGTTGTTATTAAACATGAGCGATTTTGCTTATAAAGCCTGTTTAATCTTTGTCGAGTTTAAGTTAGCTGTATGGCACTGTAGTAGCTATGTATACATGATTCAGTAAAAATTTTGTAATACTTCGCTCGAATGGCCTTGGCAATCTACCTGACAGTAAGCTATTGCCGCCCATAAAGACCTGTGACCTACTAATATGACTTCGGGCACATGTGTCGCTACGCCTTAAGACTCTTCATAATAATAACTGCTTCACCGGTAGTAATTTACCAAACACACATTGGTTCGGTCTCTTACAGCAGTGAGCATTTCGTCTTCTATTACTTCCTGGAATCGTTCAATCTTACCAAAGGATACACGGCTGACCTTAAATATCATATCAATAAACAACCCGTCGCTTAGACCAGTAGACGACAAATTCTAATACATGTTCTATTTCAAGTAGGTCAATATGAGCCGTTGACATGATAGATTCAAATTATTTCCTAACATTAAACTGTTAATACTGTGGACGGGATATCGCATATCTGCTTCTATGAAACAAACGATGTATATGATCTTTCATAATAGCCGTGTTGTTGTTTACTACCTACACGAGTGGGATCACACGAGACCACTTTAAACTGGGATCTTATGTGGGTACATATTATTTTTTAACAATATCCGTTGCAATCATTATGATAGCCATGACCACATTTCACAAAAGACGATCGACGATAGCTCATAAAAGTGAAATATAAAAATAATCTAATAATCTTCGAAATATAGATACATGCGATAAATTTTAATATGTAACTTTAATAATTTATCCTAAGATACTGAAAATTCAAACTTGCCCCTTTTATAGTATATTTTGTAACTATATAAATGTTTATTTTAAAAACATGTACATTTTCAAATGTTACAATTTGTCATCGCCTTATTAATCTTCAAAAATACTCGGTTCTATATGATCTTTAAGCATAATGATTTTGTCATTGCATGAACGATCAAATATGTATCCTCTCAACTAACGCCCAATCAGCTCTTACGAACAAAACTGCTACATTGCAATACGTGATGTCTAAACAAAGTTGAACAATCACATCAGCCAGCCAGGTGCTCGTAATCATAACACCATGCTTTGATAATGTTCGGCCGTTGCTATGGGATCTGTTATGGCATTATGCTAACGGTTGCGATTTATAGGCAGTAAAGTAGAAGTAAGTAGGACAAACATGGTACAGTGCATAACGTTAGCAATAAAGGATAGGTCACGTCCAAATGGATTCTAGATGAGAATTAAGTACGTTTACAATTAATTGTTAGCTGAAAAGTTATGTCAGTCTCATAACTCACAAGGAAATATAAAAAGGACAATGGCAAACCTAAGTGTAGTATGAGCAAGATCAGAAATTGTTTAAAAAATGTTCAATGGTCAATCGGTTATAAATATTCGCATGCCTCATAGACAGTTAACATAAAATAATTCGATCAAATAGACTGACAACTTCTGTTAAAATCGATATTGGTTTTTCACTATTCAGACAAACCGAAACAATGAAGCAATTAACCCTAAAATCGACTTAGACAATATTTCCTTCCATAAAAACAAAGATTTAAACATTGTGCAATAAACTTAATTTCCATTAAAAGAAGTGCCTATTTACAAGTTCATTTTGCTTTTAGTACGTAATAACGTAAAAAAAACATAAGCGTAGTAAATAAAAACGTCGATTATCTCGATGCGGCAATGTACTTCACAAGCCTAAATTATGTAATGATTCAAATAATAGTTCATTCCAACAAAAACTCAACATAGTCAGAAGCACTAAGCAAAATACCTTGCGACCCCGTTTAATCAGTGACGAAATAACATTTTGTAATACTATGGTAGTTACAATGATAAGTTTCACTTCTAAAATAATGCCTATAGCATTAATAAAGTATAGTACCGACTTTAGAAGCAGATATGTTGGGATCGGAAAGTATTTAATTACGAAGATTCCTTTATCCAGTTACAATTGAAAAAGTCATGAGAGAAAACGTCGCCATATCTTCCAACTGAATATTTTTGTAGCCTTAGCCTGGTTACAAAGTAAAGTTAGTGTCTGGTTGCTCTTGAACTGTATCATTGTAGTATATATAATAGATGTTCATTCAATTCCACCACATTGTTCAATGCATGTTAATCTTCTAAAACGCCATCATTTTGTCCAGTAGTATAACAGGTTTTCACATCCGTTATAAGGCAATGACATAGAGCTCTTATAAAAAAATATTTCTCCCAGCTGGTATTGCAAATTGGACTAATAATAATAGTAGGGATAAGTTGCAATCATATTAAGACACGTTTGGTAGCTTTATCTTATATATAAAATTCTCGTGTCACAATGTTAGTTACCTATTCCTCTGAAACGGCTTTAGCGATTTTTACCAAATTTTACATGCATATTCAGTAGGTCTGAGAATCGGCTACTATCTATTTTTCATACCCGTAAGTGTTTTTTTTTAATTATTGGACAAAATATTTTGTTTTTATTTTTCAATATTGTGGCATTAAAAATACATACAACCCTAGATTTTTACCCTTTTATCACCAATCCCTATTTTTAATAGCCATTTTAGTAATTTATCATTTATATGGCAAAACAACATTTGCTGGGTCAGCTAGTTTCTACATAATATAGCAATCTCTGTACATTATAATCATCAAGCGAATTAAAAAAGTTAACTGAGATAGATCAAAAGTCTTGCCATTTATATAAAAGCATCGAGCGTTCAGCGTTGATCGAAGTTTGCCGTGACCCAGTATAACGAAACAGCCCACGGCTATACGGGCAGTTTAAGTAAAGCCCCTTATCACATGTGTCGCTCATACCTGCGGTTAACTTATTACCATTTAACGGTACTCGGAGCTATAGACGACCTATATTTTATTTATTTCACACGCATTGCACCTGATTATTAGGTGCTAAGGATGCTATTATTGTATTTTTCATGTAAATTGGACGAGTTATTCGGTAGTCACGAATTTTGTTATACACAACCCTACGTCTTAAGGCAACTTGTACTCTGTTACAATAGCATTAGGACAGCAATATTCGGTAACTTGAGGCTGATAGGAGTGCTTAATTCAATGATGAATGGTCTAACACTTGTAACTATGCTAATTGTCCGTAGTAGAACAATTAGCGAGCATGTGACTTTTGCTAAATTAACGTCCAACGTCTAAGTAATTATTGAGACAAAGTGCACAATGCAATATAGCTGTTGCATAGGCATTTGTTTGCCTTTTGTTATGTTGTCGAAACCACAACATTTACCAATATAACTTAAAGATTGTTTAACATCCGTTAATTTGGGGTACATGAAGCACTGGTTTATTCCCGCGGCTCCACCCGCTTTACTCGCGTTTACATTAATTGCTAAATTTCACGAAATTCGACAAGCAGTTTTTGAGTGAAAAACTAACAACAACACATAAATGTTCACAAACATCCACATTTATAATATTAGTAAGATTCACGTTTGCAAATTCCACTTTTATCAACACCGGAAATTTTCCTTTAAATACAATAAATAATTAATTTCCAGCTACAATAATTGCATTATCCTATCTCTAAGTGCATTATACAATGTTGTAGCAAAACGTGTGCCACGTTTATATAAATAGATATACGACTTTACCATTCGTACTAATTTTGTATTTATTGACAAATCTACTTATGTTTCTTTATTTATCGGCGCTTTATCGGGTCTTGCGTCCCCGAAACTTGCCACTATCCAGTACTGCGACGTCTCAATATTTACAGTTGATACGGTTATTTATCATAATATTTAGAATACTTATCGAATGTAGATACGTCCTATGGAGACCTGAATGTCATCGGAAACATAATTCCTTTTGTGACTATAGATTCCATTGAGATCAATGGCGACCAAACCCATTTACCTTATAAATTTATTCGATCAGGTATTTAGGAGCAATCGTGCTACATACATAGTTTGACATCCATTTAAGAACAAGATCCGCGATTCAGTTACTCATAAATATTTACACGACTGGCATACATTAAATGTATTTTCTTGAAATGCGTCAATAACTGTGCTTTCTAGGAAAATTGACGTGGTTTTAAGTATAAAACCTTCGAGGAATAAGGAATTACGAGGATAAAGGATCCGCTTTATTCATTCTTGAAATAATGGATAATATTCTAATTTTGTTTACCTAATATTAACAATAAAAAAAGGAAGTATCCTATCAAACGTTTTAGTTCTAATTAGTCAATAGTAAGTTAGTAACTTAGTATAAGTTAGCATCAAAAACTACTTCCAAGCTGCTAGCACTTAACTCCAGCCATGCTCTACTTGCAGGTTGACTCCTGCATATCAGTACCTCTTGTATAGGCGTGTACAGTACAGGTTGTTACAGCTTCTTAGATGGACTTATTCAACGTCATTGTTACATAGCGAGTTGCTAAGGAGCTAATTGGACCGTCATCGTCATCACCAATCATCTGCACAACAGGATCTTACGTAGGTGTGCGATATCACGTGCAATTACTGCCATGTATACGTATCTAGTTTCATTCATTAAAAAACGTATCCCTCACGGGGGGCAAGGTGATTAGAGTCACGGCCGTTACAATTGGCTCAGGTAGGGGCAGATGCAGTACTATTAGTCTCGATAGACTCCACTATCGTCATCCGCTGTGCCCATTGATGCAATGTCGAGGGCACGTGAGAAGAATTACACCAAACGATCCCTATTACCATCTAACTGTTAGTGATGCCACCGGTGCTTCCTTCCTTTCCTCGCATCAAAGAACAAATCACGTTTAATCGTTGTTCCATAATCAGAGAAAAAATTATAATACTTTTAATTGTTGCCCGATTATATGTAGATAAAATCTACATATATCGCAACAAGAAAAATTACATATAGGAACACCAAGACATTGAATTAAATAATCATATAATAAGAAAATCAATCACACGTCTTACTATGATCTAGAATTTAAGAAAGATACTTTAACTAGATGCATATATTTTTAGGGAAAAAATTTAAGATATTATAAAAATATTTATGACGAAGAGACTCTTGTTGCAACATTATCACTATTGGTAGAATAACGTCATCGTACAATGTAAATAACCACTTGTGTAGTTTGGATGACTCGAACGCTCTCGAGATTCATTCATTACAATAGATCAACTAAGGAAGACTTTCCATAAAATTTACTCGTAATCTAACTTTGACATAACTCATAACGTGTTTTAATAAAATCAAATGAATAACTAGGAATTAATAATTGGTATACTGTATATCTTAGAAATCTCGCAACTAATTTAAATTTATCATTAGTTCAACATTAAAACTACTGTAGCAATGCTTAAGATTACTTAAGTTCCTCCTTCACATTGTATCTACCGTAAGATCCTTGCCACTTAAAAATTACTAAAATATAACAACGCTCAGATATATCTTCTTTGCAGTAAAAGTACTTCTTGACATCTACAGGTTCTTTTAAGTCTGAATTCTATACAAATATTTCCACCAGACGCTACTTGCTGATATAATCAAATTTCACTTTCGTCTTCCAGGTGACCCGATCAACTGTATCAACGACGGTGCTGTTCCCGGCCACGTATTGAATACTTACTGCTGGATTACATACACCTTCACTCTGCCCTACTCCGGGGCGAAGGGCATCGTTCACCCCGGATTGGGCAACGATTATCAAGAGGAAAAGCGTATTCATGCATATTATCAGTGGGTGCCTTTCATGCTATTCTTCCAGGTGAGATTTGCTCATATTTTATTATTTTACACTCAAATATATTAAAACAAATATAAAATGTCGCTTGCACTGCATTGATCTATATAAGGTAGCTCAAGCAATCAAAAATAGTCCTCAACCGAACATGGGAATATAATCCCATTCAAGGTTAGCTATAGATATCAATAGAGGCTTCGGGACAATAAATATAAAATAAGAAATTCCGAGTCGCTTCAACGTCTACCATCTGGTATTTATCAGGTGCCTAACTTAGACGTTTTGAAAACAAGGACAAACTGAACAAATTAGCCTTTGACAGAGTAGGCCCGTCATCGCTTTAACGAACATTTTGCGATGTCATGACAAACGAACACAATGCTCAATTGGAAATAACAATTTATGCAATACTTTACTAATTACTTTTATATTTGCACCAAATTGAGAAGTTTCGTGTGTTCATTTCTGCATATATTCACAGTAACGGCATCAGTATTTTCAAGCCTATCGTTTTCATTCTTCAATTTCACTTCGTCAACATTATATACTATAAACTGTGTTGAATACAATGAGGTGGCACAAAGTCGTTATGAATAATAAGGCTAAGAATTCAATGCATCGAGCAATATGAGAGGTCTTTCTTTCAACAAGTCAATGACTCGAGATAGCGACCAGATACATTAATTCCATAATTACCACTCAACTACATACAAGATGAAGTATCTAAATCCTATATTTGCTAACTTTCAGGGTCTGCTGTTCTACATTCCTCACTGGATCTGGAAGAACTGGGAGGAGGGCAAGGTCCGCATGATCTCCGAGGGTATGCGTGGAACCCTGGCCACCATTGCCGACGACAAGACGAACCGACAGGTAACCTCATGAATCCCTCGAAAATTAAAACTCATTATGATTTACCTGTAGTGGTACCACTGCCAAATCACCTGAGATATAACAGCAGAGCAGGTTTGGTATGTTAATGTATAACAGCTAAATGTAGTCCAATACAAAGTTGGATATTCCAATTGATCTCATGTACAGCAACACGTCATGTGCTGATCTTTTTCTAACCCTGAGATTGTTTATACGTGTCCAAGGCTGGTGACCACTTAACATCAGGTTTACCATATGCCCCAGTTATTAACAACATGTATATGTTGTTAATAATACGTTGATATACTTCGGTATGCCATATATACTCTCATCAATTGGTACAATTGAGATAAGGCTCCGTGACTAATGAAGCTTGATGTCCCTAATAATTGACCCGAGAAACTTTGTTACGTAATGAGATGGTATTTATGCTGGAAAATGTTTCATGTTTCTTTATCAAATCAGTTATTGTCAGATATGAAAATTAGTTTTTGTTTACTATGAAATAGTGTAGACTGCATGTGAGAAAAAGATATTAGATCACATCGGACTTATTATAGCTATCATGAGTCTCCGTTTCGCAGGCAGTCGAAAGATTCTTAGTCTTTGGACAGTATTACAATGAGGATCAGACTGTACATTTAGCAAAGAAGTCATTTCTTAACCGTATCATTAATTTAAATTATAATTTATTTGTTTTCAGAATCGACTCGTCCAATATCTCCTAGATACGCTACATATGCACAACACATATTCCTTTGGCTACTTCTTCTGCGAGCTCCTAAACTTCGTTAATGTTGTAAGTATGACTTCTGTCTTAGTAATTTTCAACCCGCTGCCGCTAGAAAATTATTTATCAAATGATTTTGCATTTATCGAAAGCTATCTTTTTTCAACGTCTATTACAATCAATTAACAATACATTTTATGCTTAAAATATCGATAAATAATGTCTATATTTATAGGTTGGCAACATATTCTTCCTCGATACGTTCTTGGGCGGTGCGTTCTTGACGTACGGGACAGATGTCGTAAAATTCTCAAACATGAATCAAGAACAACGTACGGATCCTATGGTGAGCAAAATCTTTTAGAACAAAGAGATCTATGAATAACATGTTGACTCCGTACTACTATTTTTCTATTTACACACTTTTTGTTGCTTTCTTTCAGATTGAAGTATTCCCGAGAGTAACAAAGTGCACCTTCCACAAATTTGGTGCTTCTGGAACGATCCAGAAACACGATGCCCTCTGCGTTCTTGCGCTGAACATCCTTAATGAGAAGATATTCATCTTCCTTTGGTTCTGGTGAGAACTTATATTCAATTAAGTAGTGCATTTTAATTACGTGGACCCGGATTATACATTTTACAATCGAGATACTTAATGTAGCACTTAAAAGAATCCTTGGCGAGGTAAATGAACTTGACTTCCTTACTGAATCATGATCATGAATTGCAAAATTAGAGCGCCTATTGTATTTCCTTGTTAGAGTAAATAAACATTAAATTCTGCTAGCTTTGAGACTTAAACTCGACGTTTTATTTTTATAACAGGTTTATCATTCTGTCGGTGGTGACTGGTCTCGCTTTGGTGTACTCGGCGGCTGTCATCCTATTGCCGAGCACTCGCGAGACTATTTTGAAACGTCGGTTCCGCTTTGGTACTCCTAATGGAGTTGAAGCACTAGTAAGAAAGACTCAGGTATGTAACCACGTACTACTATGTAACTACCTTTATGTGTCGTAATTGTAGCATTTATAACAAGACAAGGTTAATGATGTTATTTACGTTCGTAATGTTTATTACTTTATCACACTGGAGTAATAAAAATCATTGAGCGGATCCTTAATTTGTTTTTAGGTCGGTGATTTCCTACTTCTGCACCTCCTCGGCCAGAATATGTCCCTGCGAGTGTTTGGCGAGGTACTGGACGAACTGTCTCGGCGGCTTCACCTCGGCTCTAATCCTCCTTCTGCACCATCTACTCTAGAAATGGCGCCAATCTATCCTGACATCGACAAGTTCTCTAAGGAGACCGAGACGTAAGGCTACTAGATTTAGTAACGAGCAATACGCCTTTTATATCTATGCACAAGTTAGTACCAAATGCCTCAACTACATTCTTTGAGAAATCTTTGATAGTAATTTTTGATATTATATAATTGGTCTCAGACTAAGAACTCTTTCTCAAATTGTGCAGTCGAGTCATACAGGGCGATGTTTGTTCCTTCTTAAGGGCGTATTGTTCCAATTAAAGCGCTGATGGGCGTCCATTTTGCCAGTTGCTACTTAGTAACGTGTTATAAATTTAACGCAAAATATCAACGATTCATGACATTCCTTTATTGTAGGCAGCATGTTAACTATAGATTGTTGAGATGTCAGCCACAGTTTGCCTTTAATAAGCCTGAGCTTTAAATTTAGGTCTCAATGACGTGTTTAGAGTAAATGTTTATAAACGATGTGTATTAGAAGTTTTGTGAACTATTATAATAGATGATGAGAGCATTGTAACATTTGAAATTGGCGAATTTATTTCTATATATTGATGATAATGTTGGTGATGACTATTTTAATTGTTTTAGAAAAATGCATTTTACTGTTGGCTGTTATCATCCATTTATTCCTAAAGGCAAATATTAGAGAATAGGTACATTTCGTCTACACGATATAGATGTATTATAGTTGTAGATGGATGTTGAAGAGCATTGTGAGAGGTGTCCGCATGAAGAGCATAATTGTAGACAATAGCAAAATAAACTTTCTAAAAACTTTATTTTTAAGTATTATTGGCCAACATAAAAGTACATATCATATGCTCAAAAATAATATTTACACTTTACAATATGTAAATAACCAATCGATAATCGCTTTACGAACGCATAAAGACAATATAGAAATGACAATAAAATTATACGAATATTTTTATTACTTTTTTAATATTAAGATGTATTGATACATGTATTTTATTAATAAGGTTCTATTCTTTGTATCGATAAACGATTTGTGTTTAAAAAGGCGGTCATGTTAGTACAAATTTTCCATTTGTAATTTGCAACGTCTCGCCTTTTGAAGTTAATGAAATCATAATAAAACAATATAATATCAAATAAAAACAATTTTAGTATAAGTATAAGTGTTAGTATAAAATTTGTTGGTGCAAAAGACAAGGTGTTTACTGATGATGAATGTTATTATACTCAAGTAACTTACTCGATACGTCGTGCCATTGTAAACGGTAAATTGTAATATCTTTCGGGAGAATGAAATCTTGCGCCAGGCTTGCATTTCCTAAGTATACGGCATTCCACCGGGCCTGTTGTTTTTTCTATGTGTTTAGTGTTAATTTAGGACGGTCTCAGTCAATTTAGCCATATGTACGGGATGTTATTAAGTGGACTTACAGGAATCTCGGGAACGTTTCTTCCATATCGATAATGTTAGCGAAATAAGCCCCAGTATACTGATGTAGACTGTTTAAGTGAATTTTTAATGGATAATTGCTATCTATTTACTTTTAACATTTGATATTCTCTTTTGCTATACATTGAATTATACTATTTTCTATGAATTATTATTTTATTTTTAAGAACCAGGTTGGTATGATCCATCATTCCTTTGATATATTATATTATTTGCATGTGTTAGTTAAGTTAGACTGCTCTTGTGACAAATCAATTGTAATTTTGATTCTATTGACTCTACAGAAATTAAACAAATTTCGTAAATAGCAGTTGTTTTATTTATTACCGTTATCATAATTCCAATAATGCTGTATTTGTAAATAATTAAAAAGTCCTACCTTTATACTATAAGACGTCAACAAACACAAATATACACACTAGTAAACTTAATATTAGTAAGAAAAAAGATCATAAAATTAGCTAATAAGCAATAATTTCAGTAATTTAGACAAGATTTACTATTAAACTAAGTAAATGGGTAACCGATTTAGTGGAAACAACTAATTGAGAGTTAATTATATAATTTCACGTAATGATAACAATTTTGTTTCAATTGCATGATTACCTAGAACCAGATAAGTAAAAATTGCCAATTTCTTCTCATAAATAACGTCTAATAATTGGGACCGATTAACACAAATTGATGTATTGAATACTGATTTATACAATTACAATACTACTTACCAAGACACTGAAAAAACCAAAAACAATTCAAAAACGCAAAAATAATTATAACCCACACAATCATATACGTACAAAAATAAAAAAAACCTGCAATATTTCACCTCAAAAAGCGTACTAAGTACCTAATACCATAATATGCGATATTACATCTCTAGCAACGTAAATGCCTAGTATTAATATTACAGTACCTAATAGTAAACCGAAAAATGATAGAAAACAAAACCTACCTATACAAAACACGTCACGTAAGCCCACCACCGACCATTGCACAAAATCCTTCTTTTCCTTATTGCTTACACGAGCACAAAACACCGGCCGCTATTGTTAGAGGCTACCGACAAAACAATACACGCCAGGTGCCGAACGCAA
>MOOZ01000604.1:356524-367339 GCA_002930495.1 Cecropterus lyciades | reverse complement strand
AACAAACCATACATAATACGCTTCCAATTTCAACGAAGAATATATCAACCCTTAAATCTCATCGAGTATACTAAAGTTTTGTCAGAACAATTACGTTAGGACCCATTACCATGTATATCATTGGACAACATATTCCCTATTTAACGAAAGTTTACCTAATGTACCTAACTCTAGTACAGGTTGATTTCTAAGCAATGTATGTTCTCTAATGTTCTCATATCAGTTACAATTCTAATCTGAGATTTTTAAATTGTCAAATAACTTCAATATCTATCAATTATTTAGTTATTACTTGCGGAGCCCCGCGGTTATACCCGAGTTTAAAAAATGTAACTTGACATAGTTACATATATGTACGTGCGCATAGAGCGCACGCAGTTTCTAAGGTTTTAATTTTTTGTGCGGAACCCTAATTAAATTTTCTAAAATAAAAGTAGCCTGTTACGCCTTATGACATCAGCTATCCAACAGTGACAAGTCCCGTCAAAATCGGTCCAGTGGTTTCAGAGATTACCCAGAACAGACAGACAGACAAAAATTTTACTAACTGATATTTTATCATCAGAATCGTATATACTTCATTATGCATTTGGTAAAAAGCTGTTTTTTTTGATATTACAAACAGACACTTCAATTTTATTTATATGTATAGATATCAATGTAGATAGTAAACACACAGTGTTTGCTATATAAACGAATACACGTTTATGTCTGTGTCTACGGCACCCACCGCACATGAGATGCTACTGAAATCCTACGCGCTATAAGTGTAGAAAGAGTGATTATAATTACTAAAACCAACATAAATATTAATCATAATGTTATATAGGAAACCTGTTTACAAAACAACTTTTGCTAAGGCTTAATTAGCATATACCTAGGTCAATAGTGCAATAACTGACATACATTAATACAAGTATATGAGCAACGTTATAATTAAATTAATCCGCTGAACGCGCAATAAGACATGTAAGTATTAAGAAACCATTTATATCTAATAATAAAACAATAAGCCACGATAAGATAATCTATGTTCAAAAAGGTTCTGTGCCTCTATCCGCGTGCATCCCCGTGCAGGAATCGTATTTTTAACCGTTGGAGTAGCGAACGAGCATGCAGTCCACCTGAAGGTATGTGGTCACTACCACCCATGGACGTCCATAAACAACTTATATACAACAGAGTGCTGAAGTCAATTACACATGCGTTGCCACTACCGATGAATAAGATGGTCGCCTCATATGAAAGCGACTCGGCAAACACGGCCGTCCACGGAAATGCTAGAAATAAGTGTGGCGGTAGAACATCCCCGGTCGCGCCACATTCTTTCTATCACCTTGTAAATTAAATTAAAACAATTGAATTTAAAAAACCGACTATTTCCTTAAAGATAAAATAAACTTAAATATTTATTGTTATTGAAAATAAGTTGCAAAGGAAAATCCTATAAAGCAATAGAAAGGAAAACCGACTAAGCAAGACACAAAGAGGGAAAAGTCAAAGTGGAGAGATTCGTTCTTAAATAACAATATAATTTATTTATTATTTATATGTCCTTCTTTCTGCCAATTAAATTGTGTTGCCGCAATATATTTTCCTAATAGAGCAATTTATGTCATTAATCCTATGATATTGTAGTCACAATAGTAAGCTATAAATAAACGAAGAATCAGTAGTCAATACTCATTTATCCATAAATACATTTTTCTCTCAATACTAACTTTTATTTTAAACTCGAAAATATTCCGCATAATGGATGCAAGTAAATTCAACGTTACCAAATGGAATTATTTTTTTATATACGTACCTACTTACTATCTATATATCTATCTGACACAGACATTAAGAAACATATCGACTTCAAATGATAAAAACAAACTACATTACACCCACATTTGTTCAAATTGAATATGCTTATTGACTCGCCATCACTGGACAAATATGTACTTATTCCTATTCAAGGATTAATTAATTTCCAATAGAGTGTGGGTAGTTTGTAAAACATATGAACACGTGGAACATATACTATTTATTTTTAATGTTTTTCAAATAACATTTAAGCTTTTTAATGTTACTTAATCTAAACGTAGAGTTTACGTTAAAAATTTCTTGGTATAATTTTACTCGAGTTGATTACACTGTTAATTTAATGTCCCATTGCTTTTCAAAATTAGTTCACAACCACAAACCTTATAAAAATACAACATACGACGAATTTGTGGACTACAAATAATGATCTACAAACAGTCAACGAATTTTGCAACCTTCAAATCTAGAAAAACCCATAACTCTCCCACTGTCGATCACGGATCTCTCTCAGAGATCCGTAGATCGACATGAGAGGATGTGAACCACAATGCTCGACGCTATCCAATAGTTGGTTGTTTTAAGCGAATTAGTAGACTTCACATGTCTCTAAGAACTTCATCGAGAACTCTCAACCATTAAGGTCTCCTCATGTTGGTATCTTTTAGCGTAAAAACGACTAGTTACTTTCACACAACTTCGAAAAATCAGAGGCGTGTGTTAAATTCGAAACCCATACCTGTGACATGAGTCACACTCATATCAATAATAACCCTCACACACACATTTTTTTCATCAACCCATTATTTACACACAGGCGGTTAAAAGAAACATCACTCACCGATTCCCCCAGTCGAGTTTGGCGACGAGTTTCAGACGAAGTGCCCTAGTCTGGTCTTGGGTCAAGGTGCCTGCCAGCAACGCCCGACGCCCGCTGAGCAGTTCCCGCATCACCTTCGCAACCGCACTGAATCTGTATGTTTCTCGCTCCTGTGAAATAATATTTAAATTCACAACACATTTTGAAAATATTTTTTAGCCATTTTCAAGGACGAGTATGGTTCGACCGTGGTGGTACCACTGCACCACCAATTTCTAGCGTGAAACAGTAGGTACTTGTGTTTTGGTAGAAGGGTATGTTAGCTGGCTCAGTTTCAACAATGTGGCAATTCAACAAGGCGACAATGTGAATCCTTTTGGAGTAGCAACGCACCTGTGATTCATTTCAGGTAGAATACCAGATATACAGAGAAATACATAGAATCTATATAGAGCTGCTTATGCGGATGTCTGTGACAACTTACCATTGGGCGGACTGCATGCTTGTTTGCCACTTCAATCTTACAAATAAAATATACTCCATGTGGCCTCAATAGGCTACTTAACCCTAAGTAGCCTCTACTGACAATCTAAAATTAATTGCCTGGGAATCTACTAGGAACTACTTAACAATGTACTCGAATATTCATGACAATATTTGAATTTGTTACCTCTGAGAACTAAGATTGTTATATAAAAGAAACCAAAACACAACAACACTATACAGTTGTCGCTTCTATATCATGCCGATATAGGTACAGTGAAGGTGGTGGTTAAATAAAAAGGTTTTCCAGAAGGTAGAACCAGTGTAAGTCGAACGGGGACCTCCCCGAACGAACTGCAAGTACGTAAGGTGATATGTACCACAGCCACACCTGTTTGTAGCGTGAAGCAGTTCTTGCGTTTCATTGGAAGGGTGTGGTTGCCGGCTCACCTATATATGAGGCGACCATCTCAGTCTTCGGGAGTAGCAACGAATCTGTAATTGACTTCAGATGAACCCCCTGTTCTATACAAAGTTGCTTACAGATATTCATGAGCGGCAGTAACCACTTATCATCAGGTGGGGTGCAAGCTCGTTTGCTACTTCGATCTGATAAAAAAGGTGCTTTAGGTCTCCAGGGAAACTATGTCGTATTAATTTCTGGTTTATAACAACTGTGTTAAGCACTAATGAGTTCTGGTTTGTAAGGTGTGGTAAAGGAGCCACGCTTCAAGAAGCGTACCAACTTAGCCCTCAGAGGCAGCAATGCCATTCTGGCTTACCTAAGGTTAGATTAATCTTATCTAGGGTTGATTACACATGTCCATGGGCGGCAGTGACTACTTACCACTAGGTGGACTGCATGCACGTCATCTTCTCCGTAATCGTAAAAAAATTATAATAAAAGACTGGTTCTTCCATCCAACTCTTTATGGAAATATAACATTCCAAATCAGACATCTTATCTATTTACTTTGTACTTAATGCTGTATAGTTATGTCAACTATCCACAATCAGATAAATAACGGAAGTTTATCTACACAAAATGAGTGTAGTCATTTAACAATACATTAGTGAGATGACAAAGAATGAATCATTACTATGTCTGGATATAAACAAAGGCAACAGTTCGTGATTTTAAATATCTGCTTAACAAAATTTTACGAGTTAATTCATAGGATGTTGAGTAAATTCTCTGATATGGTTACATACCTGGTGGTTTCCATCTACCTATATTATTATAATATCGTAACGGAGTTGTCTGTACAGTTAAGACAACGCCTGATAGTTTGCAAATCTGTCATTAATCGTTCCTGACATTGCCTAATCCCTTTTAACTTCTTAATCGATATTATTAAAACAATATTTAAGTCGGACTATATGCGTTCAAAGTTGAAAATAGAAGATTAAATAGTTTAAGAATATTTTGTGTAACTTGCAAGTTGAAATACAAACAGAAAGATCTTACAGAATAAATAATAAATGAACATAAATAATAAGTGGGCCCAAAACCCACTAGTGAATATTTCACATGCTAAGTGTTAATGAAGCTCACCTGGCTAAAGGCATTTGATGAGGACTACAATTTAATACTTCAACTCTCTCCCTAACCACAACCCCTTCAAATCAGAACACAGCAGCTCTTAGCAATACTTTGTAATTTTACAGAAAAAGGTATGGCGGCTGCACCGCCGGAGCCGAACCACAGCAGGTGCCACCTTTAATATTACTCATATTAAGGCGAAAATCACTTCTCTATTTACATATCATTATATAAAACACTTACCACGTATAGCTTCTTCCAAAGCCTAGCCCATTCTCGCAACACACAAGCGATTTCTCGCACCAGAGGGTCGTCCTTCAACTCGGCGATGGCCGCAGCACCGGTACCCTTGACCGTACATGGCCGAATAGAGACCACACAGGCCGGGAATATGCCCCACGCCGATCTGTTCTTTGTACTGAAGCCTCTGTACCAACCTGATATGTAAATAGCATAAGGTTATCTATCAATAAGATATAAACGAACAACCAAGCGCAGTGACAACTGTTTTATGCAGAAACTGCTGCAAGCTTATGCTGGCTATATATATCTGATTCATCTAAGGCACATTCTCATCAATCATAACAACCTATGAAAGAGAAAAAAAAAACATCGTATGAAACAAATACACCACAAGGTGATTTAATAAAAAATTTCCAGTGGTTTGTGAATTTAACCACATTCTGAGCAGAGACTTGTGCAAAGTGTTGGAACAATAAAGTGTTTATGGCTCTATTGCCATATTAGTATATTATTACTAAAAGATATTGAATTTAGTATTTTGAGGGTAGGGGTGTTATGTTATTTTGCATCTCTTATCTAGCACACATACCATGAAATAGCTTATAAAATAAAACATATAAATTAATATATCAAACAAGCATTACCTCCATTTTCTTCTAATATTTGGATAGTTTCTCCAATTTCTAATGGCAAACCAGATCGAACATCTCCCTTCCAGTTGTATACAGCTAAAATAAAAATAAAATATACATGATACATGATATCAATAAAAATTTTATTCCATTCAAAATATATTCAAGATCCACAAACTCATAAACTATGTTTTATATATACAGAGAATAACCAAATCATATTAATTCAAGAATGGTCATGATTCTCTTTGTCATTTAACTGAAGTGGCTTTTCTTTGGTCTTAATAGGACATATGGTAGATCTGCTGTGATTAGTAGGTATGTGCTGTGTATGTAAATAAAATCATCAACTATGGGAAATGTATATATTTTTTCAAATTTACAAGTTCCTATCCTATATTTATATTTTCATTCAAGTTCCTATATTTATATTTTTAGAGTTACCTCAATTTCTATTGGACTTATCTGCCTCATCACTAAATCTTACTAATATTATAAATGAGAAAGTTTGTGAGGATGTATGTGTGTTTGTTAAGTTTTCATGCAAAAACTATGAGTTGAATTTTGCTGAAATTGTTCACACTGTTAATTCATGATCTGGATTAACACATACAGGTGAAATTACGGGAAATAAAAGGGAACATATTTCTATAATTAAACTAGGTTTAGTTTAATTATAGAAATATGTTCCCTTTTAGATTTGTTGGTTCCCTTTGGTTTATTTCTGTCCTTGTTTATCTTTGGAACATAACACCAGTGCAATGAGGATTGATACCTCTAATAGGTATCAATCTTTCTGCACTATTGACTTTGTATTAATTAATACCATATGTGTCCGACCCTAACTAGATATTTTTAAGATATAATGCCACACAGTTATGGCACATAGTATTTTTGACATGAATTTAAACTAAATAATCCCATAAAATACTTATACCTAGTTTTGAAAATAATTGTTCATGTATTGTTTCATAACTAAAATCGCAGCAGTAACAATTAAAATTGCAAATTATGATATCATCCCTCACAATCGTAGTTTTATCACAGGAAGTGTAGTACCAGCACATTTATATACTCTTATGTTATACAATTGACACAGAAATCTTTAAATTGTGTCAGATAATTAAAACCAGTAGGTACATGATCTCATTTAAACATACTTGTAAAGTATGTTTAAATGAGATGAGCAGACCTTTTAACATCAAATGAAAAGCTGAAATACATTACTAATGGATTTTTTTTTTTATACTAGGTATGCCACACGGTTTCACTAACTACTACATAAGAAAAAGAACAAACAAACATAGCGTGATGTTATATAGTCTATAGCCTTCCTCAATAAATGGACTATTCAAAGCAAAAATATTTATACAATTCCAACCAGTAATTTCCGAAATTAGCGCATTCACCCAAAGAAACAAATTCTTCTGCTTTATAATATTACAGAACAAAACCTACTTCAACCAAGAAAATCCTGCCAGAAACTTAGTGGGTTTGTATTTTTAAACTAATTTCTTTCTATATTATCAATACACCCATATATTTATTTCAGTTTTTTTTTTGTACCATGTATATTTTCACATTGAAAATGAAAGCAGTATCTTAATTATTCATCACATAATATATTACATATTATGTGATGTGATGAATAATTAAGCTGCACTTAACTATTCTACAGTGAAGAGGACTTAGTTCAACAACTTTGGAGTGTATAAATCATATTTTTCATGCTTAATAGCCATAATTATTACTCTGGTACATAAATACCATAAAATGACTAACTCCTTGAGTGCATGGTATAAGACTTCTTTGTGTTTCATAAATTATTGATAACATATTATTTTAAACCTATTTCATTACAGGAACATTCAACTACTTGTTATTGTTGTTGTATCAAGATTTCTTTGTTGTTAAAGAGTACATGAAATATCATAGGGTTAATCAAAATCCAGCTGTTATTCACTTAGTCTTACTAATATTGTAAATGTGAAAGTTTGTAAAGATGTATGTGTGTTTGTTACTCTTCCAAGCAATAATTACTGTTCAGCTTTTGCTGAAATTTGATACACAGACAGTTTATGACCTGCGTTAACACCAGATATACTCATTAATGAAGTTAATGTGACCTAAGCAGGCAAAGCCACGAGAATAAGCTAGTAATTTTTTTTTTTTTAGTGAATTGTAGTACCAAATAAGCATGTATTAGATGTATTAGTAACTAGAAGATTACATGCCATGTAATCTTTTAGTTACTAAATCGTCACTGTTACCTATTACTTCTATTCATGACCCTTTCATCTATCCATATGCCCTCTGAATTCTACTGCTGAACATTGGCTTTCCCGATCCCCTGGGTTTTGTCCCTTACAGTGGTGCTTTTCAAGACTGACACCACATGACACGACTGCCAACATATATATAAAATTGGTTTTAACTAAACCTTGTTTATGTAAAACTACTTGATATTTACTAATACTTTTAGTTGCTAAGCAACATATTAACTATAGTATCATATTGTGATATGTTAAGCAAGGGTCCTAAGAAGTTTCCTAGACATGTACAATTTTTAAAGTTTATTCAATACTTATTATGACTTGATTAAATGGTTAAGAAAAACTTTGTAAGGAAACCTACATGCCTAGGATTTCTTAAAAAAAAATCAAAGGTGTGTGGAATCTTCCAATCAGCCCATCTAACAAACAATATATTTTTTAGAGATAATTTCAAGAGCCGGGATCAATTGATTGAAAGCTGAGTACTTTGGAAATTTAGTACAGAAAGAGAACATGACAAAAAAACATTTCACTGGTTTTAATAAGAACCCATATGAATAAAAAGCATACATGAGATAACATCCTTAATAAAAGATAATATTCTGCAGTTTCATGTTTTATTTTATGACCAATTTATCTAAATTGATGGAAAAATGTTATTTGTTAAGTTTAGAGAACAAAAGACAATGTTATGGATTATTTATTTATAATCTTGGCAGGAAGCTTTAAGGAGAACTTGTTTTCGGATATGTATTATTTAAAATTCTCGTCATGTATTTACGTTTCCGCTGTAATTGTGTGCAGGATGTAATAATATGATTAAATCCAAACGTCAAACTTACCGACAGCTAGTTTTGGAGATTTTGATGGTATCCACATTTTTAGCACTATTATAACACACAAAATGTGCACATAAATATTATAAAATCATTTTCGAAAGGTATTAAGTTATTGAAAATAATAAAACCCAATGAATAGAAAACAAAAACTGCTCCTCTGTTGATGGATTATTTACTACAGACAGATAAACACTAAATTCATTCATCGGGAAGACATATTCACAGATTAATAAATTATTTATTAAATTGGAAATGAAATATGAATAACATATCTTATGATTAACGAAACATGCCCCTTATGTCTATCGAACCGCCATATTTAATGTAAAAACACATAAAACATAATAAATAATATTTTAGTTTATTGAAAAAGATGTAAGTCTATCGTCTAATCTTCCTCAGTCTGATGATAATATAGTTTTTAAACATAATATTATTAGAGATAAGATAATGTTCATCAATATCACTATTGCTTTTGTATAAATTGCATTAATAATTTATTATTAACAATAAACGTTTGAATCCACCGGAAATTCTACCGCTTTATGAAATATCCTAATCCATCGGTAATCCATTAGTAAGTTTTAAGGTATTCGCTGAGTCAAGAAAAAAATATATTAATTATTTTACTGTAAAGTTTTAAATACCTATATACTAATGTAAATTCGAAAATGTGAAATTCATAATGTATTACGTTAAGTGAAATGAATAATTCATACTTATAGACCTGCAAGCAAATTACAAATATTACTCATTAGTAATTCTAATATTTTTTAAATTAAATATGTAACCTGTAAGGAAACGTGATTTTATGAAGCCAATATTAATCTATAATTAATAAACTAATCGGTAAAACACAGAAGAATTTCAATGTTTTTACCGATTAAGTTAGTTCAATTTAGATTGTAGCGGTCCTTGATTTTTCTTATCTGCGCTTCAATAAACATTTATTTTAAATATAACTTTACTATTATATTGTTTTACTGTCTTCCACAGCAACTTTATTGCTGTTTAATTTTATTTTTTAATTCAATGTACAAGGCGAAATTTAACCTAGTGATAAGGTCATAGACAAAATTTATTTAGAGTACTGGACACCTGACATTTGTCGTTGACTGTTGATACAATTTGATATTGAAGTCTGAACATAAAAGTAGTAAATAATATTTGTATGTTTATTTTGATCGTATTTTAATCAATTTCTAGATATATCGTATTTTAATTAATATCTAGTGGCTTATTAACGTTTACTTAGCTTGAATTGTATTTGTTACAATTATTGAACCGAGAAACGAGTTTCACTACGTGTATAAAGGAATAATCGTTTTAAATCAAGTTAGTCTATAATACTTATAATCATGGCTGATAATTTTATACCATTAAATCAAAGTACGCCAAATCAAAATCAGAAACGTTGGCATGGCCAGAGCTTTCAACAAAGCGGTCAATCAGGTGGCTGGGCACAGAACCAACGACGTGGTTATAATCAGAGGATGAATAATTCACAGCGGAACAACAGTTATGGGGTTTGTTATTATACTTTTCTACGTGTAGATTTTTTAAAAGCAAAGTTGTTACTCTTTTTTTTGTTAAGTGGCCATTGCTACCAATGAACAAGATTGCAATCTTACCTAATTAAGTTGGGAACTCTCACACAATTGTCTTATCTTTACCACATCTGCTAACCATTATAGTTGTACTCAATATTTTTTATTATAAGGCAAAAATATGTGCAGCTGTGGTGCCTCCAGAATTGAGGTATGGAGGCTTCTAATACCTTTCAAACCTCTCATGCATATCTGTCTTTCATCTTTTGTTCCTTTCATTAATTGCAGCCATTTACCATGCCCTATGTCAGGGATGGTGAACCAAAGACATGTGTGGTATTGATGACATGCGACATAATAATGTGGGCATGTCATGTCTTCATTTACTTATGCCTGTGAGTTAAATTGATCCATGTTGGCAGAACATTTTAAAAAGTGCATTCCCATAAATCCCTGTCCTTATAACATTTGAGATGTAGAATAGATGCATTGCCACCTTTGAGGACTAATGTTTGTTTAAGACATTTATTTTCTCACAAGATTTACAAAAATCACTTACTGAGAAAATTATAGAAGTAAAATAATAAAAAAAACACAATCATGGGTCAATTAACGTAGGCGATATGTAG
>MOOZ01000604.1:339225-352418 GCA_002930495.1 Cecropterus lyciades | reverse complement strand
AACGAATAAAGTGAATTCATGTGATTGTTATCTTTCCCTGGTTAAACTATAAATTTACTTTGGTCCCCTGTCAACGTGTTGTAGAGGCCTAAAATAAATCTGGCGGAAAATGTTCTTATACCAAACGATGTTGGTTTTGTTTTCTTTTATTCCGATCATTAAATTCCTTGAGGGATGTAGCAATAATTTTCTTTTTGATTTGAATTGTTTTTATTTTATTGCGAATTACGTGTGATATCACCTGAGTACCCAATACACCGTTCTTATTTTTAATACGAACAAACAGGCTAGGTATTTTAAGAATAAAAATGAACATCATTCCCCGTAAATTTCGCCGATCCATTAATACTTAAAATATCATATTAAACTAAATTGTTTTTACTCATATATGAAGGTTTACCGTATTAACCATCAACAGCTTTGCGTAGTTTTAACGCAATAACTTTACTGAAAGATGGCCATTTCTTAGATCGGAATTCCACTGACTCCTACTACATCTACGAAAAAAGATCTAAAGACATTTTACGGGAAATACAATACCTTTCATATACTCGAATCGATAGGTACACCTTTCTTTAACGAGAGGGAAACCTCCAAAAAGCACCCGACGTCGTGGGAGCGATGCCGGGTTATGTGGGATTTTTACTGTACTAAAACCAGCTTGGTGGCCGTCCTCAGCGCTGCGTGGAGGACTCCGGGATCTCCAACGGAACGCAACCGGAGTCCTCCGAGCACGAAGTCACTTACGGGCTGTCTTTGGCGAGCATTTGCGCTCACCGCGCCATCAGGTATTTACGACGTCATGCGTCCGCCGTCCTTCCCGAGGTCGCTTGGTTGGATGGTTCGAGCTCCCATTCTTGCCGCCCGCAACCCCGGAAGCCCTCTTTTAGTCGCTTCATACGACAGGCGTAGACCTATTCTGATCCCGGAACTACATAGACAATCTATAGTTACACCTATTCCCCTGAAATCTTTATTTTAGATCTTCTAAATTTTATGATCTTCTAAATTTGTGAATTTGTATTTTGAAATCATAGACGTATCTATTTAAATAAGTATGTATTACTTATTTTGTAATTGACTTCAAGGCATGGTGGCAACTGAAGGCATTACCCATTGCTATGAATAGTGGTGACTATTATTATAATTAGGACCACGTCATACGTACGTATAATAAAATGAATATGTAATGCTCAATGACATTGAACCGTAGCTGCGTAGCACTGCTACGTAACTAGCGTAATTCATTCATTATTAACTAATATAAATTAACAATGAAAATTTAAACCTACTATTAAGGAATAAATCGTCAATGAAAGTGGTAAAGTTTATGAAGTTCCTAATCGTTTTATAGCGTTTAGTTTCAGTCGGACTTTACAGCATTTCCTAGATTAAAATCATTTAGCCTACCTCGTGTGTAATTTCTATGAATTAATTACACAAAAAACCTTAATTTTTATTCTTTATCACGGAAAATGATAAATTAATACGGTCTAAAATGGTATTGATATAATTGATAGGAAATGAGTAGCTACTATTTTTTTCAGTTAAGGGAGTGTTTTAAATATGGTAAAGCTATTTTACCCAACCACTAATCTACCAATATCTGCCATATAGTAGTGTAGGTCAGCTTTTTCTCTTTGGAAAATGTGAAAGGAACCAGTATAGTTTGGTCAGAATAATGCCACCGCCACACCTTTGTCAGGAGATGGAAATATCGGTTGACTTACACATAAGATCACCATCTTAATTCTCATCTGTGGCAATGCATCTGTGATTGACTTCAGGGTAGAGTCCCGATTCAATGGAACTTGATTCAGTACAAATGTTCATGGGAGGCAGAGATCAAGTTGGACTGCACGCTCGTTTGTAATAAATGTGGTAAAAATCAAATTAGCTTTGTTTTTTCGATGCATTACGTCTTAATCCTACAAAATAGTAATGTATGCAAAATTGTATTCAAAGCTAAATCCGTTTTGCATATACTACTACATATGGCAATTACCATTTAACATTTAGTAGGCAGGTACATTTAAAAAACAAGACAAAACAAGCATCAATACTTTAAAGTTCAGACAGGCATGAACTAAAATACTCTTCGGTAGTAGTAAAGTGTATCTATATTTGAGACCAATCTTAATGAGGGTAGCGACTATTTTCATCAGAGGTAGTACCGTTATTATCAGTTATATACCTATTTAGAACTCTACTGGACACAAGAGAAAGCATAGTTTAAAATATGACAACTAAAAATCAGTTCATATAAATAAGCCATGGGAATAAACGTGAAAGCTCGCTCACAAAAATGTTCCTACAAAAGCTCAATCAGCACAATCCCAAATTCTCTTGCCTGAAACAAATGTTCCACAACACAATTTCACAAGCTCATAGAGTTACATATGCGTTATTAAGTTCGTAAGCCAGCATGAAAGGCTTTCGTCGCGTCTCTGCTTGGGAACGAAAGTAAAAATAATTTACCAAATTGCCCTAATCAATTCTGGTGAGGGACACCACGCTATTTCGAAATTAAGAACTCACAACTCCGTCTTACGGATTTGGGCATTTTTCATGTAAATGTCTGTATTATAAGGCCTAGTCGTTCTAGGTCACTGAATTGCCTTGTTTTTATAAATGATTCTTTTGTACGATAAATTGTTATCTTATTTG
The DNA here is from genome assembly GCA_002930495.1 of Cecropterus lyciades. Classification (NCBI taxonomy): domain Eukaryota; kingdom Metazoa; phylum Arthropoda; class Insecta; order Lepidoptera; family Hesperiidae; genus Cecropterus; species Cecropterus lyciades. The sequence continues at coordinate 349,751 of MOOZ01000604.1, read as the reverse complement.
TTACACTCTTATTTATCTAGTGTAGTGTAATTTATATTTAATAATATGCTACAGACATTATTATTAACTGAAATTTAATGATTCTCTGCTGTTTCTATCTGAAATATGTGATGACGTAGACACCCCCTAAAAGCTATAAATTTTTTATAGGTAGAAACACAGATCGATGAATCGCAGCCACTTGACTTACTTGCAGTAGATAACAGATTTTATATGTGCTGCAATTATCACTAATATCTGATAGACTTAATATCTTTAATAGGATGTTCTTCTATGAGCCGAACGTGAGTCCGCGTATTACCTGCATAATTTAAGGCACATATGAATTTATAAGAAAAATAACTGTCTTGAGCCTAAGATTCATCTCTTATATGTATTTTGTTATTCCAACAACTACTCGATATGATGACCTTTAGCGAAATGTATATAAACAAAAGTAATTTGAAATAATTTATTCGTTGTGAAAGTTATATAAATGATGAAAGGTATACATTACAGGCTTATTTAAGAAGAGTTCTGTGTATTTATGTAAGAAATGTATCTGAAATTTAAATAAGTAATATCACCACTGCCGTTGGCGTTCTGAATAGAAATAGGTAGAACAATATCGTGATCGTCTATTGATAACCCTTTGTAGCGACAAAGTTTGAAATAGCGTGAACGGTAATCGCTGTCGCTAACTTTTAAAATATGTTTCTCGTAGCACGCTGTATTAACTTTTGTGCCATAAATATAAGGTTTCTTGTAGCTCGAGACACTAGCGGCGTATTACATCCTTTAGTTTATGGAATATTCGAGGCAAAAGGGTCGTTGAAATTCCATTAATTTACACGTAAACGGGAAAGTGGCTGGGCGGTCACAAAGTGCATGTCGAGAGAACTTCGCGACCCTCCTGTGGTTTTACCGGGTCTTTGTACGGAAACCGAAACCCGCAGCCTGTTCTAAACATTGCGTTATGTAACTCTAACAATGTATTACATTTCAACTGTTTAGTTAGGAATATTTAATGACTTCTAAACTCCTATGATTGCTTAAATAGTTAATGTAGTTTAGACCTATAGCAACTGTAAGAGTAATACTAGTATAAAATAGAAATATAAAAAAAAGGAACAGCCTAATTAAATTTCTAGTAGTCATAGTACACTACCACATTATGCGGTTAGTTTATTAAAATACTATTAAAACATTTCGATATTAACTCTACATGTACATTTGAAAAAATAATTCAAGTGCACATTTTTATAAAATAAAAACCTACTCCATGCTCGCGTTCGGTTGTACGTTGCTATATTACGTTTGTAGTAGCGCTATTCAACTATATTCTCGAGCGAGGTCAAAAGCCTCCCGGATGCTGTTTTACAAGGCGCTTACGCCCACGGTGGACGACATCTACGTTGAAGGGCGATTAATGGATCGTCTGCTATCGGTGCACCGCTGGTCTAGCGGAAGCGGCTCGCACCAAATAATCGCATCGATCGCCAAAAAACTAACCCACATACGCACTGGCAGCGTAGCCGGAATTATTAATCGCGAGGAGTAAGTGTGGGGGGTGTCGGCAGGGCGCAGGCGCGAGCGTGCGGCGGGCACTCCGCGAGAAAGGCTCGCGCGCTCCGGCCGCGTCCGACGCGCGACCGCGATGCGCGAGCTACCGGCGCCGCGGCCGCTCCCGCAAGCGCCGCGCTAACTTGCACCGATGCAGTGGCGAAAATTAACCAGGTTGAAATCTTCGCCGGGCGGACAGTCGCGCGCTCGGAGGATGCTCTGCTGCGGCCGCAGGAAGGTATGCGATCCGATCGATAGCGCGCGCCGAAACCGTCGCCCCTCCCGGCCCGGACGCCGACGCCGTTCGACGACCCCGCTCGCTAAGGCCTCACTAACTCCTAGGCTTTGTAGCTTTTTTGGGCGAGTTCCCTGTGGATTCGTTATGTCCTAATCAAAATTAACGCTTTGGGAGGTTAGTGAAGCGCTACGAGCCCCTTTGCCAGGAACTCCTCGTGCCCGCCGCTTGAAATGTCGATATACCGTATAGTGATATAAATGTATAGGTTATGGTTGGGTCAAGTATGTGCCTAGTAACTGTCACGTATACATTAACTATCATTTGCTGGAATAAGTAGACCAGTTTATAACATGCTGTGATATATTTATGTAATGGAATCATCATGATGTCGATTTTTATGATTCTTACTCTATGCTTGGTAATGAAACTACGAATTACATTATTTCTATTAGTTACCCAAATACTTGCTTATCGCTGATTGAGAGTATCTAACTACTTAAATAGCCATTTTTATAATCTACAAATTATAATCTAATTGAAGTGCATTGTTGTAACGATATCTCCATTTTATTGGTAGAGTTACTTATAAAAGTATCTGCTTTAATTTAATTATTATGAATTAGACTTACCACTTTTATTTTTATATAGTATTTGGAAACAACAAAAATGTTAGTCCCCCTTTAATAATATATTTTCTTTGTTGGTACGGAAAGCAAGCGTATCTCGCCATCTTGTGGAGTCTTAACGAGCGCTGATGCTGACAATCTTACAAGTAGAAGATAAATATATCTGTAAAATTATTAAAATCTTGCAATCATTTTTCCAATCTCTCTATTATTACTATATTAATTTAAAAAACGAACTAGTATTGTAAATTATTAAAATTATCAAATTCAAAATATGTACGTATTATTGACCACATCGTTTTTAAGATTCAAATAATAAAAAAGTAATTCCCTCCAAATCAAATTAATTTATTATATTTGTCATTTATTAAAAACTTCTTGCTATGAAGTGCCTATACATTAAGATGACAGGCGCGAAAATTTATTTAAGTATTGTCAGTTATAGGTGAAGTTTTGTCATAAAGGCTTATAGCTAATCCGTTTACAAATAAGCCCATAAGTATACTACCCAAGGATCGCGTATAGAACAAAATAAAGGATGAAGGTATAAAAATAAAAGTAAATCCACGAAACGATGTTAGGGATCGTTAAATTTTATGGAAGAATATTTCGCATGCTACAGCATTCGCTTACTCCTCTCATTTATCTTTTCTAACATGTTATATTATTAGATGATCCATTTCTGGCACGTTTCCATGCTATTTTTCAATATCTTTCCTTTTGAGGAGTTCTTTCTATCATAAATTAAAGTTTAATGTAATTTTATCTGTTGGATTTGTCGACATGATACGTTTTTATCATTTTTTATTTTACTGTTCCGTGCTCTACTTTGAGTACAAATCTAGTAAGCTATTACTGTAATCTGGCCACAGTTTTATTTATATTAGGAGTGGAAGTAGTAGAGTGCGCTACTCTTAACTCTACTATTTCTAGCAGCTCATCTAAACGACCAACTATTATTAGGAAAACGTGCTACGGTTCGATCCAAATCTTTCAACTGTAAATGTTAATGTAATTTTGCTTGCAATCTTGCATATCACGGGACATACAGAAGTAAAAGCAAAATACTGATGTTCCTGCCAAACCACTAGGGAAAAGTGAAGAATACACGCCTCTCAATGTCTCACAGGGACTATAGGTGAAGGTTTAATTTCTAGTGTATTTCGCTTTTCATTGGTTTCCTTGCTTTATTCCTGATCTATACTGATATAACTTATAAACTTAACGGGCTAAGAGGCAACGTTAGTACGTTTTATATTCTCACCATTAACCTATATCTACATTAACATAGGTTAACTATGTTTTTATTATGAAGAACTTATTAAACACAGAGTTACTTATTCGTATGTTAGTTATCAGTTAGTCATGTATTGATTGTCAGAATCAAAAATACGTAATTACACGTGTAAAGAGGTAATGTAGGTCAATCGTGATGTATTGTGGGGACGATAGGATCCAATCGAAACCAGTCACCTATTTATAAACAAACTAGTGACCCTCTTACCTACTTTATAACCCCTAGCATTTCAATACTGAATACTATTATTATTTCCATGGCAGTAAGGTTTAGAAAACTGATTTATTTACACCATTCTTTGCTCATTAAATGAAAGAAAAACATAAATGAGTATTTACGGAAAACTTTATAAGAGTTTTATACATATTTATATTATTACATTTTCTCATATAATATTGCTTAAAAATAAGCCTGAAATAATGAAATGAAGTTATTATTAAAATTCTAATATTAAGTTCTAAAAATTCTTGCCTGGAATATCTTTCTTTATGTTACTTTTATATGTACCTTAGAATATTAGTCGCCATTTGTATAAAATGGTAATGAAAAATAAAAAGGTAGTTTTTTCAATAATATTTCTAGCATATGGCTGAACAAATATGTAAATTATGTATTGTGTTACATTTTTTTGTCATTCGAATGAAATTGGTTAATATTCATAAAATATCCAGCGTAAAATCATTACTGTTATTCTAACATTCTCTCTAAACTATTTTGGGGTTTATACTATATTTTGTTGTGTATAGTTTTATTCTTATAATTTTTTTATTCGTATATATTGTGTACATACGATAATAGTAACTTAATTCTCACTAACAAAACCAGTAAAAGTAATGTACCTACGATACTTACACGTTACTACGTCGTAAAGCAAAGACTGTGACCCCGTAATTACCATTCATTGGAGCTTGTTACTCGTCGATGGGCGCGGACTCAAATCACGATAAACACTATACTAAGCATTGAATTAGTAAAGCCTTATTCGTGGATATGACATCTACTCGAGACTGCTTGTTGACACGTGAGTGAACATTGAACGAGACTCGAGGGCTGTATGAATTATTTATCGAACCTTACGCCCACCGACAATGGTTGTCTACGCAGACATATTCAAAATTTCCAATTCGCTTAGAGATGAGAAATATTTCCAGTAAAGAAACTGGTTTATCGTTCCTAAAGTCCGTTAATTAATTGATATCACAGATTTTGTGGGTATTCTCTATATTTCCTTATAAAAATTTGCCTATAAATGTGGTTAAATGCGCCTTAGGTCAAAATTCGACCGTAATTAAACCCAAATATATATTTTTTCTACTCCAAAGTTTATATACGTATTTTCATTTTCGTCATTATAGGGAAATGAGATTTAATTGAGTAGATGCATTTAAAAGCCATAACGCGTTATATGACATCATGAACGTATAAAAGTATTATACGTCCATGTTTGACATATACATCTGATATATGACAATGTCACCAACAAAGTCAGCGTGTAACAAATACGTGTGTTTGTGTGTGTCAAATGAAAGGTAGTGTGTGTAATGTTGTATTAATTGATTTAATGGAATTTATTATTGAAAAATATTAGCGTTCTGCACTTCTCCTACATATAAACAATAAGTATGTCATACTCCTCCGTCCACGCAATTTTTGTAAAAAGGGGNNTTTTTGCTTTACGTATTAATATATAGATGAGTCGTTGGTAGCGAAATTGAACATGCTCGCACATTAGATGAACTACTTTAGTACCACTTCCCGCGGGGGCGATGAAGTGATCCAATCGGCTAAAGTCCCAAGTTGTTCCTCTGGTGTCCTTTTCGGGGCTAGGGTACATTTTCACATCCGTGCGCAGTCCCAGCGACGTAGGACCCTTTAGGGCCCTCCGTTTGAAGCTGGAGTTTCCTAAGACATGTTTTAAGAGGCACACGGGGACACCACGTGTTGAGACGTTGAGACTTGAGTCGAGACCTAAGACCTGCCTAGATCAGCCACATATCCCTTGCTTCCTATAAAAAAAACCTCGTGTGTCCTTTAAATATGTACGGTTACACACACACCGCAACCACACCACACGTTGGCGACAAAATGTTGAAAAGCTGATTACATGTGGAAAATACTGTAGCTCCTATACAGCTGTGTTGTGGTTGTGATGAGGTTACTACAAAAGCATACGCTCGCTATTTAACCTAACCTCACTCTCATGCGCGGCGTCAGGATCATCCACGCATTTGATTTAAGCGGCAAAATGTGATCTGTATGAATAAAACTACACATTTTTTTTAGCAAATTGTGCTCGCCCATATAATTATAAGGTGTGCTTATGGTTACTTAGAATAAGTACTTCTAAGACAGAGATATATGTCGTACAATAGTTTGATATGCCAGTATATTGCTCTTGGTGAAACAGGTCTGTGGTACGAATAACTTTACAATCCAAATTATATTTGAAAAATAATACATAAAGGGCGGACTGTTTTAGGCTTTACATTACACAAAGGGTTATGAATTTAATTCGACACTACCCATTCAAACTACATTCTATAAACACTTCATTTCATTTTTAGTATTTATGTTCATGTCTATTACATTAAGCCTTAGGGCTTAAAGATTTTATCGCACTACACATGAATGTAGCTTGAATGGAAAGTTTGGATATTAATTCTTTACTGTACAATTCACTCCTTATAAAAGTAATCCATGACGCATTTATTTATACATTAACCTTGACCTAAAAATATTTTTCTATTATAAAACAGCAATGTTAACTTGTTTGTAAATTTATTCGCTTCGTTCTGCAAGATATATTATTCGAGATTACTAATCTAATGTGATTTTATTACTACGATTTATACTTTAGTTATATAAATCATTTAATTTATCTTGTTTCGTAGAAGCGTAGAACAATGTAGCACTTGCGTAGCAGAAATTCCGAACATATTAACTGCTTTGGTCTTGGTCATTGGTCTTGGAGCCTTTGAAGATGTTAAATGCAGGCTGTATTTTATTGGCATCACTATGATTGCCTTTGGGGTCAGTCTGTCTTATATCTGGTCAGGGTTGAACTTTGATAACTCCAGCTCTATCTCTTTAAAGAAAAGGGCACCCAAAGGGGGACAACGCTGGCGAGTCCACCGCAGAATGTATTTTCAAAAGAGTGTTTAAATATTATCAACAGGCAATTAACGTTATTGACTGATGCTTTTATATTTATTAATAATTGAAAGGCTAGCGATGAAACGTATAGGGCCTAGAATAAAAACATACAAATATATACCCACGCATTTGAATTGGCATATAGAACTCTTGGCCGTGTGGTGCCGGTCTTTAACAACACCACTCCTTCTCTTCCTGTGGATGTCGTAGGAGGCGACTAAAGGACGTAAATTCAGAAGATGAGCAGCAGCATCTTCCTGTATAATTGTAACACCTAATACGGTCACCAACATGCACGCCAAGTTCGGTGACTATTGGCAATCAACCCCCTATGAAAGGTGCAGAGAAGACACTACCCCTAGTCTCCGGCGGCCTCGCTATTCCGGGCTACGGTAACGGCCAAGGTAATGGCGGGGCAGGAGGTGCTAAGAATCTCCGATCCGGATACCGAAAACGACGACTTCTGCACGTATAAAACTAGGACACTGAGAGACGATGAGAAGATACAGGAGCTGGAAGAAGGGATAGACAAGTTGAACTGGAGTGTTTTGGGATTGTCTGAAGTTCGAAAACAGGAGGATACGATAATCCTTAAATCCGATAAATTGTTCTATCACCGGGAAGGCGAGAACACCTGTCCCTAGGTGGTGTCGGGATTCTCGTCCACAAGTCCCCCATTAACAACGTGGTAACAGTCGACAGTGTGTCGACCAGGGTAGCGTACCTTATACTCAGAATATATAAACGGTATTTGCTGAAGGTAATACAGGTATATGCACCGACGTCGACACACCTAGAGACGAAGAGGTTGAGGTTATGTATGAGGACATAAGTAGAGTCATACATGCCTCAAAAATTCATTTTACCGTTGTTATGGGGGACTTTAACGCAAAGTTGGGCATGCGAAGTCGAGACGAACAGAAGGAAGGAGACCTTTGGAATTGGACAACGGAACCACCGAGGCCACTTGCTTGCCAACTTCTTGGAGAGGGAAGATAACTTTATGATGAACTCCTTTTTCAGGAAGAACGAACTACGAAATGAGAGAACTATGTGTGCAGTCTCCAACAATACAAAATCTATAGGCTCATTGCGCTTCTGAGCCACGTGTTCAAGCTGTTTTCGAGAGTGCTCACGAATCGTATTGCACGCAGGCTCGACGACTTATACAGAAGACCGAGGGCTGTAATCTGCCGGTATTTGTTGCTTATGTGGACTATGAGGAAGCCTTCGATTCTATCGAGAACTGGGCGGTGCTAGAGTCCCTTCAGCGGTGCTAGATCGACTATAAGTACATCGAGGTGTTGAAGAGTGTATACACAGCCGCCATCATGACGTCCGAGTACACGACCAAAGCACGAACCCAATCCAACTGCAGCGGGGAGTCAAACAAGGCGATGTCATATCGCCGAAGCTGTTCACCGCTGAGTTGGAAGATGTGTTCAAGCTAATGGAGTGGAAAGGTCTGGGCATTAACATCAATGTCGAACATATCACCACCTTCGGTTTGCCGATGATATAATGATCTTGGCAGAATCGCTTACGGATTTCAGCACTATGCTAGGTGACCTCAATTGTGCCTCACAACGGGTGGGTCTTAAGATGAACATGGACAAGTCTAACGTCCATATCACATCCGTACCGGTGGGTGTTGCCGGCACTTCTCTCGAAGTTGTCGACGAGTACATTTACCTGGGACAAACGATCCGGATGGGTAGTCCAACTTCGAGAGGGAGGTCACTCGAAGAATCTAATTCGACAGGGCTGCGTTTGGGAAATTACGAAGTATCTTCTTGACCAAAATTCTTCAGTTCCTGAAGTCGAACTTATTCGAGCAATGTGTGTTGCCAGTGATGGCCTATGGCGCCAAAACATAGTCCTTCACTGTAGGCCTCATTCGAAAGCTCAGGGTCATTCATTGTGCTATGGAGAGAGCTATGCTTGGAATTTCACTACGATTTGCAGTTCGCATATGATTCGCAACGACGAAATTCGTAGACGATCTAAGCTTACCGACATAGCTCTCAAAATTAGTAAGCTGAAGTAGCAATGGGCCGGCCACATCGCTCGAAGAATCGATAACCGATGGGGAAGACAGATCCTCGAGTAGCGACCACGTTTAGGCAAAACGAGCACAGGTCGCCCCCCGACCAGGTGGTCCGATGACCTGAAGAAGACGGCGGGAAACCGGTCGATGCAGAAGGCACAGGACCAGTTGGAGTGGCGCCATTTAGGGGAGGCCTATGTCCAGCAGTGGACCTCGAAAGGCTGATGGATGGATAAATAGCACTCATTCAGAAATGTAAAGAGTTTTCTTTTTACATACTCCCTAAGGAGGTTGAGGTGAGGCTTTTAAAAAAAGATTCAAAAACTCATAATAGCCGGAGACATATTTGAGACATTTGTAACCATGTACCAAATAGAGCAGCTGACTTGAAGAAACTAAAAACACAAAAAATTCTTCAAAAATAATCTCACAAAAAATACTTAAGAAAATGTATGTTTCCACCAGCCTCACCATTTTATAAGAACAAACGAATGTTGACTAAATAAAAAAATGTTGACTAAATAAAACACCTGTTAAAGAGAGTCAACATTTGATGTTTTTGACAAAACCTTATAGATGTACTATTTAATATTACTTGGTTATCTATATTATTTATTTGTTTATGATTGTGTTCTGAATTTTTAGGGTTTCATACGCAAAGGGTAAAATGGCGTTCTATTACAAAGACTCCACTGTCCGTCTGTCTGTCACCAGATTGTATCTCATGAACCGTAATAGTTAGACAGTTGAAATTTTCACAGATGATGTATTTTCATTGCCGCTATAACAACAAGTACTAAAACAGAATAAAATAAATATTTAAGCGGGCTTCCTTAAAACAACTGTGATATTTTTTACAGTTTTTATAGATACGGAACCCTTCGTGCGCGAGACCAACTCGCACTTGGCCGGATATTTTCTCTAATTTGTATCATAAATTTCAAATATAGCGTAATGACGTCTGATGTAGAAATGTCGTTATATCAATTTACTAAACATGTGCAATTACGTACAACCACGAGTATAATATGTGCATGTAAGTACAAATTGATATAAAATCCAATTACTCATAAGCCGCTCGTGGATGACTGTAGTAGAGCCACTTAAAAGCGGACTACACGCTTATTTGCCGTTAAAGTTAAATAAAACTTGTAAATACGTTCAACATAATGTTTGCACACTCAGTGAATTATTCGTGTGACTCACACCTCAACATGTGTGCGGTATGTATGGCTGAACCCCTTATGCCAAATAGACGTTTATGTTAAATATTATAAATCACATATCATGCTTACGCCATGCACTAAAAGGTTTCAAGCTGCCGCCGCTGACGTCATTCAATATGTGATACCATCCACTATAGAATGTTTATCGCATAGAAACATTACGTAATTTTATCAATTTATAATAATCTATTTGATTCATTTTTGAATTTCGAACTGATTTTTTCTATAATAATAAGACAGATATCTTCCTTGAAATGTATCATGCTGTATCACGTCTGCACATGACGAACCTAATTTAATGTTAAAATAAATAGTCATAAAAATTAGTTGTAAATTAGTAATCCAGTTAGATTTCATATATTTTTAATATATTTAACGCGTTAGAATAACGAAGAAA
>MOOZ01000604.1:321986-333303 GCA_002930495.1 Cecropterus lyciades | reverse complement strand
GGGTGCCTTTTGAAGGTTTTCGCCTAGATAAAGATTACGTCGACATATTTGTATTAAAAATGCGAAAGTTTGTGCGGATTTATGTGTCTTTGTCATGCTTTCATGCAAAAACCAATGGTCAGATTTTGCTGAAATTGGTACATACATAGTTTATGACCTTAATTAACACATAATCGTGGTAGACGTGACCGAAGCGTTCAGAACCGCGGTCATTACCTAATTTTTAATAACACTAAAATAATAAAACAAAAACAACTATAAAATGAAAACGAACATTTGTGTGATGTGTAATGGCACTAAACCTCATTAAGGCAATTAGCACTAAAATTTCACTCGACAACACAACCATTTAATTTTTACCTCGCCCGACATGCTTCAACATTGTATATACTAAAATTCTATATACAAAAATTAATGTTGGGAGGGTAATAGTGTTGAGCGTATAGTATCGAGCGGAGCAGTGATAGCCTACTGGTTGAAACTTGGCTTCACCATCAAGGGTCCAGGATTCGAATCCTAGCTACTAATTTTTCTGAAATGATGTGTGTATTAGAAATTAATTATCATTGCTTTACGGTGAAGGAAAATATCGTCAGGAAACCTGAGAGTTTTCAAAAAAAAGAGTATTCAAAAGGTGTGTGAAGTATAGGTTGATGATGTATATGGGTCGATATATATACATATACATATATCAACCAATATATATAGCAAAAGAGCATGCAGTCCACCTGATGGGAAGCGGAGTCACTGCCGCCCATGGACATCAGTAAGCAACTTCATACAGAAGAAGGGTTCTATCTGAAGTCAATTATAGATGTTTTCATCTTCTCAAGGACGAAGATAGTCGGCTCAGTAAAAGTGAGACGGCAACCACACTCTTCAACCGAAACGCATGACATAGGTTTTACGCTAGAAATAGGTGTCACGGTGGTACCCCCCAGGTCGAAACATGGAAAAATGTATGTCTAATTCTTTGGTTCACTCTACAAGCCATATGATCTCAGCGTACGAAATGTTGATAGATTTGTTTAATTGATTATTACAATGTAATTTAATATCATTAACAGAAGAGTATAGAGAGTATATGTGGTACAGAATTGTCTATGACAGTTCAACTTGATAACAAGTAAAGTAAAAAAAAAATAACAAAAAATAGAAACCGACTTCTAGTAAAAAAAATAGTAGTAAAAAAAAAAATCTAGTAAAAAGTAAAAAAAAATAATTTAAATATATGTATGTTGGTTTCTTACATACACAGTACATAGTACATAGTCCCGAAGTCACATTGAGTTCGTAGTTCTAGATAGTAGTAGTAGTCTGATAGATGGAGGTGTGTTACTCAGATTCCGTACTCCATCGATTTATCGGTGAAATTCTTCTTCACGTAAATATTCTTCAAATAGTACTAGTATTAATTTTAAAGAAGTAAAACATAATATATAAGAAGAAAAAAAAAAAATTAGGGAATAATAACATAATTTAAGGATATTATTTCCCAAGAAATCTAAGTTCATTAATATTCCTAGGTAATAGCAACTAATAAATAATAAAGAAAATAATTCGGAGTTAAATTAACCGTTTAAGTTGTTATTCTAGGCTCATAAATGATTATCTACAAAGCTATCATCTATGTAGTATGTTTTGTGTAATGTGTTCGTGGGCGTTTTATTAGATAAGCATTCGTCCCATGGACTTAATTTAACATGAATATGATACAAAGGATGTATGCGTGGGTATTCGTTTAATTAGAATATTTTCAGTTCATAAACAATTACATTTTACTCACGGCTCTGCCCACTTAGGTCACTAACAAATCAATTCAATTTCAGCTGATTTGACTGAAATTGACTAGTATTTACGTGAAAGAGTAACAACAGTGAAGATGGTAGAACTCTTTGTGGTTCGACTCCGGAAGCACCACCGCCACACCTATTTCTGCCTAATAACAGCAGTATGCGCTGCTGTTTTCTGGTCTGAATGTTGTGGTAAGACAGACATACTTTTCCGAGGCATTCCATCTTAGTCCTCAGGGGTAGCAACGCGTATGTGGCTAATCTTAGGCGAGACTATGATCTTACCTAGGGTTGATTACAGATGTCCATGGGCGGCAGTAGCCACTTACCATTAGGTGGGCTGCACGCTCGTTTGCTATTTACATATTAAAATAAACATACAACCATACATCCTCATACTTTCACCTTTATAATATTAGTATGATAAATACATAATAAACAAAGCTGATTATTAAGGAGATGAAAAGGTAAAATCAAAATACGCGCTATTAATTATTTAAGTTGGATTGACTAAAAGATTAGTTAAATAATATGATAAGACTAACAGTATCAATAAAAAGATGAAACATAAACATAAAAGGACACGATAGTCAAAATTGAAAGCTGAAGTGTTGGTAATTTACTGCCATCAATTTCGACTACATAACAAATTATTACATCACTATTTAACTTACAATTATACTGTTTCTGTTTTTTATTCCAATCAATTAAAATGATTTATCGATCTTTGAATTTAACTAGTAATTGATTCGAACCTGAACAAGAATGATTAAAAAGACGGTCGGTATTTTAACGAAATGGACCTAGCACTTTGAAATGTTGAAAAAATCTGATTTTAGTAGTTATCAGGGATTCCCAGCAGTAAAATCAATTGTTAAATCCGTTTACGGCAGACACCAAAAGCTTTTAGAATCGAACCGTAAAAATTCTATCAATGCCTTCACTTGGCTGTGGCTGCGCGGTGTTTACGCATTCCGTGATCCTTATCTCAACGGTGATAGGGTCGGATATCTTCGGTTTTGAAGACTTGGCTCCACTGCTCCAGTTTGGGTTCCATCGTTTCGGCACTCGACCGTCTAGTGCTCTTCAGAGTTCGAGTTGGCACCAAATTTTAGGTCTCAACGCTCCTCATTAGGCACTGCTCACCGACTGAGACAGTCGGGCAAGGAAACGGTGGGTGGGGAGGTGGGGGTGTGAGGGACCATTGTGCTAAGACGAAGCGTTTTGTTTCAAGTCTCTTTATGTGCGCTGCGTATATACTCGTCTGATTTTATAGGGTGACGTATGGGCCGCGTCACTTACCGATATTAGCATTTTACGCAAATTGCTAATTTATTCAAATTGAATCGATGCAGTTGACGCAATTTTTTAGGAATATAATAAATTCTCCACGTTTATTATTATTATGTCATTAAACTTTCTTTATGAAATGAAAAAAGAGTTGTATTTCTTTTTTCTATGAACTTATTCCTCAAATTTGTTGCAAAAGATGTAAATAAAGTAACAAAACAAATATTTAATCATTTACAAAATGTGTATTTAAAACAATGGAAAAAACACCATATTGTTGATTTCTCAAAATGTGACTTGTATGTGAAAATTAATGTCTTTGTTTATATTTTAATAAATTGTGTTATGTATATAGGACAATTCTTTAATAGTTTTTTTTTAGTATGGACGTAGCAAACGAGCCTGCAGCCCATCTGATGGTAAGTGGCTACTGCCGTCCATGGACATCTGTAATCAACCCTAGGTAAGATAAGTCTCACCTAAGGTTAGCCACAGTTGCGTTGCTACCCCTGAGGACTAAGATGGAATGCCTCGGAAAAGTATGTTTCCCTTACCACGCCCTGCAGACCAGAACACAACAGCGCATAACACTGCTGTTCTTACGTAGAAATATGTGTGGCGGTGGTGCTTACGGAGTCGAACCACAAGCAGTTCTACCACCTTCAAAATCCATTAATTCCTTGAAGACGTTGTTTAAGTAAAGTCACATTTGTATATTTAATTAACGTTAATTAAAAAGAAATCTAATATTCATATTCATTTAAAATTCCTTTTACCATCCAGTTATAAAAACAAGTAGGAAGATGTTATCGTGTTTAAAAATTTCTCAGCAAATGTAATGGAAGTATTTTACAGCTGCAAAATTAATGTCCGCGAGATTTTTTGTTACATCAGTGTTGAGAAATACGTTGAAATTTTTATTAAAATAAAGTTACACTAAGTGCGATTGCATATAATTTTACCCATATTATAAATTCAATAGTTTACGAGGATGTGTTTGTAACTCTTTCATGCATAAACCACTAGTCAGATTTTCTTGAAATTTGTCCCACAGATCGTTTATGATCTAGATTGAGACACAGGATACCTATTACCGTGTTAAACAGGATCAAAGCGGGTAGAGTGGCGTTCTTCCAATATACAATATGTATACAATTAGTCCAACATCAAATAACTTATCCAGTCATGTGAGGTCTGACAATCACGCAAAATTGAACAAATCATTCTTGTCAAATTATTTCCTTAAATTCATTTGTAATTTACTACATGTTATTTATTTGACGACCCTTATGGTGCGTTGTCCAATGTACTATCGGCTGAAAATTTCAGGAGTAGATGTGGGTATTTTGAAATTTTGTGTGTGTAAGGCACAAAAAGGAACATAGTTAAAAATTGAAACATAAAATCCGACTGCTTAAAACGATTGATTGCCTTCAGTTTCAGTTAAGTTTTTAAGCAGTTGGTTGTTTGTGTTATAACAATATAATGTTTTAATGAGTATCGTTAAAATAGTAACATAAAAGTATAATAAGTAAGTATATATTTCTGGAATGATCTATTTAGATCAAGCTTTCATTTGATACAAATATTGTCGTGATAGTTAATTACCTGTTTACAAGCGCCATATTTTTTAATTATATAGTCTCTACTACTCTGCAAACTGTGACGATTTTGATGATATGTCATAATTCATCATGTCGTTTGGGTTGCCAAAGAAATGTACATACAAACATATATACGCTCGAAAAATATTACCCTCCTTCTGACGCAGTCGGGTAAAAAGATTATTATTCATACTATAAACCCTTTTATTGCCAATTTGTGTTTTACGTAAATGGTTTCTAAACCAAAGGCATCCATAATTACAGAATAGATAGCATTCCTTAAAAGCTCGTACAAGGTATCGCTTAACTTGCAATTATGGAGTAATTCGATATCGTCCCTATATTTCGCACCTCGTGTCACTGATTAAGGGAATTTCAATATGTAGCAAATTCCTTTTCATAAATTAACTAACCTTTATAATAATATTATATTTATATGTGTACATAGGTACTTATTACGTTATTAATATTAATCTTTATTTGCTAAATAAGGTGCAATATGGTGTTACATTAATACAATAAATGTCCTCCTATTCCTTTCGGCATGCAAATTATAAATATAATTATTTTAAATTAATTATTAAATTCAATGTCAATGTCATATACAAATCATGTCATGTTATCTTACATCATTAATAAATGAATTAAAAGTAAATAATTATTTAACTTTTTAGTAAATCATTATCATTGCCATTCAGGAATTCATTTATGCTATAATAACATTTATTTATAAGAAACTCTCGAAGCTTTTGCTTAAATTAATGGTCGTTATCTGTTCTCCGTATTTCTTTTAGTATTTTGTTATAAAATCTTGACGCCATACCGAGTAGACTTTTTCTAAATGCACCAGTTTTACCTGGTATTACCGACAACGTTATGAGGTACTTCAGTATTATAAAGCTGAAGAGTTTGTTTGTTTGTTTGAACGCGCTAATCTCAGGAACTACTGGTCCGATTTAAAAAATTCTTTCGGTGTTAGATAGCCCATTTATCGAGGAAGGCTATAGGCATATATATAACGATGATATATATATCATCGTTGAAACTTACGCGGGTGAATCCGCGGGGAGCAGCTAGTAAAAATATAATTAGTTACTATACTGTTATACTAAGTCATAAAGTAGGCCTTGGGAGGAGCCCGATGGGGCAAAGCGCTCAGAGAGCTCCGGTTTTTTTCCATTGGAGATCCAGGAGTCCTCTTCGCAGCTCCGAGGATGGCCACCGCGGGGGTTTTAGTGTGGTAAGAATCCCACATTACGGATACTTTTGAAGGTTTTCTCTTGAATAAAAGGTAATAAAGTAGGTACATATGGTTTCTTAGATATCTCTATATTACGAATTTATTACGTTTCCTCAGAATAATATTTGTTTACAATCCTAGTAAGTAACAAAAGTACATTGCAAAGTATGGCTGTATACGAAAACGTAAATTTGGAATGTACATTGCAAACATGCAATGGATTGACAAAAACGTAAAAAAATCTCTGTTTTGAGGAAACCTAAAAAGCTCGTACTAAGAACACTACTAACTCGATTGTATGAAACAGAGTAAGAGTCTAATAGAAAAAAAAACATATGATTTTTCAAGGTTATGTGCGTAGTAATTACTGTTCACCTGTTTTTTATTGCAAAAGAAAACCATAGAAGAAACAAACAAGCCTCCGTAATGGTGTCAGTGAGGTGATTATGGCCTATATCATTTCTTTGGTCCCAGAAGCAATGTTAATAGGAAAAAATTATTGAACAGATGATCAATGAAGGAATGGATACAAGGTAGTAGCAACTTACGTATTTTCCAGTGGTATAAATTTTAGCAAATTACTTGATACTCATATATTTGAGGATGATAGAAACCTTCGAGGCACGACGTCGGAGGCACAACCATCACACCTACTTCGACCTTACAGTAGCAGTGTTAAGCGGTGTTATATTCTAGTTTAAAGAATATGGTAATAGATAACGTCCTTAGTTGATGACGTTTTTATCCTAGTGCTCCGGGGTAGCAACGCATCTGTGATCAACCTCAGGTACGACACCAGTCCTATCTGGAATTGATTAAAGTACCCATATGCGATACTGGTCGCTTACTACAAACTTGTAGTACTACTTGTAGTATTTTGTGTTAATATGAAAGCAGCAATTATTTTCATATTTTTTAAAATAAATTGATAATGATATCTACATTCACAGCTCCACATTAGTATTTCTACATCATGGGGAGACAAATACGCAGATCCGGAATGGAAATTTGGTTAATTTTATCCGATATGTCGTACGGAAAGTCCGAAAGTACGGAAGCCGAACCCGGAACCCGTTGCTTTTTAGACTGGCATAGTGATATTCTGCCCTACGAGACACATAACTATTTAGTTACATTCATAGTATTATAGAAGTGGTTTCCTATTATTAGCGTGGTTTTGTAGAACGATAGTGCGATGAAAGCTAGTTTCCACTTTAAGGAAGTTTAAACACATTAAATGCCGGTATTTTGGAAGAGTATAAAATAACTTATTTTGTGACATGATGTCTGTTATATCGTAACTTGTGCAGCGTATGACTAATGCTCTGTAACACAGCTCTGACACGAACATTCGTGATCGTATCGAATGAACGCTATCAGCGATCTTACATACCTTCCTTTCTACTGTCTTGTGGTATTACAAGTTATAATGTAGGACCGTGATAAATTACTGAAGGTAAAAATGTTATAGAGTCCATTTCGTTGCTTTTGCGCGAAATTTCTTTCAAGTCAAGTGACGCGGTGGTAGAACATTTTCATTAAAATCGGATTGGAAAAATATTTTTTGAATAAAAATATTTTAATTTTAATTGCCTTGATTATATAACCAATGTAACATGAAGTGAAATGTGTGAAATCAGATGGTTTATCTAAATATATTTTTTATGAGACTGAAGTAGCAAACGAGCATCCATTTGATAGTAAAGGGTCCCTGAAACGGTATGGACATCTGTAAGCAACTTCAGATAGAGTAAGAGTCCTATCTGAAGTCAATCTCACAATCACGCAAGAATTGCTTCACATTAAAATCCGATGTGGCAGTCGTACCTCCTCGGTCGAATCATACTCGTTATACCACGTTGAACAGTGTAACTTAAAGTAGTTGTTAATAGGATTATTTTACACTGTCCATTTTGCTTACTGAACCATGACTTACGGTTAATACTATTATTTTTACCGATTACTATTATTAGGCACGTCAGAAATTTAAAGGTCATATTAACCGATAGTAATGAAGATAAGATTCATGATTTTCTTCGAAATCTTCACTGCTTTTCATGAATATTATACGTACCACTCTACACTCGTAGGCGTACGTATCAGGAGTATTTATTGACAAGACTTGTCCCTGTTTTTGTTTATAAATCCTGACGCTTCATTAAGTTTACGTTACGTTATTACATACATTAAGCTAAGTTTAAGTTAAATTACCGTTTCATTAAGTTTTGAACAGATGAGGTATTGACGAATATAAACGCTTGGAATCAAAATAAGCCACATGTAAATTAGGGTGGAAATGTCCAAGTGTAACTTCTTACTTTAGCCATCTATATTACCAATGGCTTATAGGCCATTTGGGCTGCAGCGCGTGCCAAAGAATTGGACATACTACGTACAAACACACATACATACATATGCTCGAAAAACCCCGACCCTTCTGACATAGTCGGGTAATACGAATAAACTACACATTTTTGTGGGTTCCTTTGCAAAATTCATACTTTCATCTTTAGTCCTGTAACAATTATTATTAACAGTGACCTATAACCACAGTAGCCGAGTACTATAAGCCGTGCTACTTATAACACGTTGACTTATAGAGACAGCTAGCACTAGAGCGTACAAACTCAAGTCCCGGCCTCGTTAGCAGGATGTGCGGATAACGGTTGTAGTCACTGATTTCTACTACCGCGTACCAACTCTATGGACGTATTGTTCCGTAATATTACCACTTGCTTTGTACCAAATTGATTCATTTGAAAACTCAATGGAAATCTATGCACATTTTGTAAATTTTTATATAACAAAAATAACAGTCGAAAACAGAGATAAATTAAATATTTATTTGAAAATTTATGATTTAAGTTTTTGATATATTGAAAATACGTGTGTCAAAGAAATATAGGTAATTTCATCAACAATTAATTAACGTCACAAAAATTAGGGACAATAATTTATTATAAATTGCGGAACATTTAAAGATACGGGGAGAACGGAATTTAATGTATTTATGAGTCATAAAATATCAAGTAAATGGTATTTGTGGCACATAAATGGTTAGCTATATTGGTTTTTATGTTGAAGTATGTTATTAATAAATTTAATTCGCGTTAACGCTAACGGTTTCCATACTCGGTTCCAAACTAAGATTTTTATCCCTGAATTTTTGCGGGCCTGGTACCTACGATATGCCAGGGCCGCGAAATATCATGAACACTAAGACCCAGTACAGAAATCTAAACTCATTACTATTAAAATAGTGATCTACATCTGTTTTATCGGCGGCGACTAATTTTTTATTTATATTTATAATATTTAACATACAGTATATTTTATTGAATGTCTGTGAAAAATGAAAGCATATTTAGTTACATAATATTTATAAATGATAACTTCTTCAAAAATCTATCAGAAGGTTATGTATAATAGATATATGTTACAGTCTTACACTCTTCAATCATACTTCAGTGAGCCGGTAAGCTCTATAGTACTTGAAACTCGTTGAAGTTATGTGACATATAATGGAACATATTTCTGGGGAAGTAACACAGACATGTTTCAGTTACAGTTTAAAACTATTGGAAAACAGTTTCAAGTGGGCTGTGCAGTCAGGTCTAAAACGGTTCGAATAGAAAAAGAATAGTATATTCACTGTTTCTTTTTCAACGTTCACCTATTTTCAATATGAAACAAATTAAGGAATTTAACCGACTTTGAAGTAATACACACTTCCATAGAAGATATAATTAACCTAATAGTTGCTTATTAAACAGCATTAGTATAGCGTAGTTTTGTTCTTGATTGGTGAATCCTTAACCCATCAATTCGCAATTAGGCGTGGTGAAGTGTAGACTTTGAAAGACTTTGATAGCAAAAAAAAACCAGATCTTCCGATTTATGTCTTTTAAATTTCGGAGCGGCTTGGATACTGCTATTTCTGAGTTTATGTCTTGTGTAGGGTTTAAGTTTAAGTTTTTGGGGGCTTGAGCCACCTGGACTCTCTGAATTCATCATCCATTCGCAGCCATGTCACTTATACAACTTCTATATAAAGTTACATAGTTTTGGATAGTTTTTTAATATGTTGTTCAATGATGATTTATATTGTCTTAACTGTTTATTGCCACGCAGTTTACAGTGAATTAATTATACATACAAAAGATTAGCGCCATAAACACGGGACGGTTAAAACATTAATTAATCTAATGATAACCATCATTATAAACTCACAAACGATTGACGAATAAAAACATTGAACGTGACTCATCCTTTCCGTTAAATCTATTCAGCATCCGAAGGGAGACTTGGGCGTGGCGTCTGGAGCCGATGTAGGCGGCCCTAATGAGCTATGACCTAACGATCCGACTCGATCTCTATTCACAAGCCGTAAGGTTCAGTTAAGCCTGTAATCTGTTCCCCGACAAACGAGGCATCCAGAGGACGCCAGAGATTGACAGGAAGCTATTAGAGGTCGTGTAGGATTAGAAAATTTTCATTTCGCTCACATTCTTTGGTCACTTTTCATATAAAATTTAAGACTGAAAATGGTACTTCATTTCGTTCGTGCTCTTGTTGAATATTTTATTTTGGAACAGCTTCAAATATTGTATCAATAAAAAGGGGTATAGACTACTACATTTCAATATGTTTTTTACATGCGGCTTTGAATCTCTTTTTCCAATATTTCGACACAGTTACATGGATCGTGGTCACGGCAAAACCTCGATCGCCGCGACAGTGACTGCTTTCCGTTGCTAGAAATAGGTTGAAAAAGAATCTAAGTTTTATTCAAACATATTTTAGAAGGTAGTACGACCAAGCAGGTACCACTGAAATACCTGTTTAGGGATAAACAATTCTTCGTTCGCTGGAGCATACTCACCAAACTGCCCCTCCATTAGTATCAACCGATAATATTCTTCTTACGCCAGACATTAGTACTTAGTACCTACCGTACAAATCTGCGTGCGTAAAGAGTTCAAACGCGCGTAGCAACTTCAAACGTCATAAGCACCTAAGGGGAAGTAGACAAAAGGCAGATTTTGCATTGAAAGCTTAAGGGTTCGTTCCCAGTGTCATTTAGCCGTAAAACGACAGAAGTCATACACGCGATGCAATGCGTAGTTATACTGCGAAGATTATTCCTTAAGAGTTTTTTTTTCATATAATATGAAGTAGCAAGAAACCATGCATTCCATCTGATGGTAAGTGGCCACTGTCGCCCAGGGACACCAATCAATCCGAGATAAGATCAGATTCTTACCCAAGGTTACCTACAGATGCGTTGCCACCCCTGAAGACAAAGTTGCCTCGGGTAAGTCTATCTCCCTTACCACACCCTTCAGACCCAAACACAGCAGCGCATAACACTGCTGTAAGATAGAAATAGG
>MOOZ01000604.1:298168-317163 GCA_002930495.1 Cecropterus lyciades | reverse complement strand
GTCAGCTAGTAAAACATAAACTGAATGATTGTATCTAATATTTTCAGACACAAAAAGACGAGATAATTAGTACGTTTAAGAAATAAAATTGTTTGCTTTGAATCCCGTTCTCTCGCTAATTAATAGAGTAAATAGTATCGTTTACATTCTGCTGAATTTTGGAGACACTCAAGAAGACTATCATTTGTATAGCCTATGTTATATAATATTTTGGATTATATTTTCGTGGAATACACATTTTGAGTGTATTTTGAGTGTATAATATTTTATATTTTAATGAGCGGCGTAAATACCATATACCCTAAAGAGAGAATAAAGGTAGTACTACAGTTGAAATACGGGGACTTAATAGGTTTTGACTAATGAGCATAATTTATGGTTTGAGAAAATATTGGGCATAATGTAAACTGACAGCTTATAGCGTACCATTGAAGATTTATTTTCCGTTACTTAGTGGTAGATTTACCACGAAAATGTAATTAAATATCAATACGCTACGATTATGTTGTGAACCTTAAAATTAATGTTTCCGATGGTTTTGTGGTACAAATCAACCCGTGGTAGAACCCTTCTATTAAAAAAAATAACGCTTTCTTCACTCATAGCCCCGCACTAAGATTTCATCCTGTGTCGTGAGTACCATGGACACACAAAGACGAATACACAAACACCCAGACCCAGAGCAGATATCTAAACTCATCATTCAGATGTCTGTCTGGCCGGGGATCGAACCCGGAACCCACTGCGTGTCACACCGGTATGGTGACCGCTCCGCCACGCGGGTCGTCCTTCGTGATTCAATTTTTTCGTTTTCTACTACGTTTTCTTCCTATAATAACATTGTTAAGTGCTGGTCTTCTGTTTCCAACTGTGTGACAAGGGGGTGTGATATACTCGGCGATCCAACTTAGTTTTCAGGGGTAGCAACAGTTTATGTCCGACGTCAGGTTGAAATCCAATCCTACTTAGGGCAAGTTTTTTCGTTATTTTTTTTTTATTTCTATATTATGAATCTTACTAATATTATAAATACGAATTTGTGAGGATGTCTGTGTGTTGGTTACTCTTTCGCATAATAATTATTGTTCGAATCTCGCTGAAATTTGGCACACATATATGTAGTTATAACCGGGATTACATATGGGATAGATCGTTATCGTTGTAAACGTGACCGAGGCAGGTGGAGCCGCTGAAATAAGCTAAACAAAAAACAAGATAATTGGTAAAATTAACACAGTAATAAAATGATTTGCAATTCTTGCAGTTGAAGATGATCCTATTGTCTCGTTCGCTCTAATTAAACGATAAATAGTTTCGTTTACGTTCTGTTAAATTTGAAGACGCTCTAGATTGTCTACAGTTTGCAGCATCTGTTACTAATAATAATATAATTTAACTCGTATTCTTGAATCCTCGTTGTTTCTGTCAGAGAATAATGAGATATTATCTCACTGAAAGCCCGTTGGTACTTTAGCGAAATCCAGTTTAAAATCACATTTTAAACTGGATTTCGCTACGTTACTCGCTACGTTAGTTACGTACTTAAGTATTTATTGTAGTCTCATGCGGGAACTTATGCGGGGTTTCCCAATAACGATCACTGTTTATGTTTTCGCCTATACATTGTAAAGTACACTTTACGTTTACTATTTAGTTTTTGGCCATACCTTGCAATGTATGGACGAAAACGTGAACGGTGAACATATTGAAGAACTCGTACTAATTGCAAATTTCAATGCGAGTCAAATTGCTGAAGATGGGTTTCATGAGAAAATGATAAAGACTATGGCTATAGTTTGTCACCCTATCTATGTACGACTTGAAGTATTTTATTAATTCAAAAATATATAGAAATCTATCAAGCGCATTTCAGTCTCATGGCGTACCATCATATCATAATTTTTATAACAGCCTTTAAAGAAGCTTTTTTTACCTTGTTTTTTTGCAAAATTACAGTTGTTTTTTAATAAACATAATATTTAAGTAGCAATCGAGCAATAGTAAGTGTTTCCGACGCCCATTGACATTTGTGATCAACGCCAGATAAGATTAGTCTTACCTGAACTTAGGCCACAAATACATCATAATACTCCTGAGGACTAAGTTAGAACGTCTAGTATATATTATGTCGGAGATGGGAGAGGAAAGGGGGAAGGACGTCAAATCTTAATTGATCGGGGCGTACTCAGATACGGAGGTGGGCAAACCTGAGGTAGACAGCGGACAGTGTACGTCAATCAATGGAAAAAATAAGAAAAACGTGGAACGGTCAGCGGGCACCCTTGGGAGACACCACGTAGAACGAAAGTGTAGCCAACCTACGTCCGACTTCGTCACGTTTCAAGAAATAATTCTCGAGTCTTATTTCCTAAATAGAATGGCCGAAGGGCTGCAAAACGAAGAACGCTCTCGTTCTCCTATCTTCCCTACGTTAAGTATATCTCTCTCTTACCACACCCTTCACATTAAAACACAGCAGCGCTAAATAGAAATAAGTGTGGCGGTGGTGCTTTTGGAGTCAAACCACACAGGGTTCTAGCACCTTCAAAATGATAAGGATGTAGAACGAACTTTCTTCCATGGTATTCACACGATGAGTAAATTAAAAATATTTGTTTTTAATGGCCTTTGATCAATTGAATATTCCTTTCATGTTGAAAATAATCAAAGGCGACGTTGTCGAGTACCGTTCTCTCGTATTTTCTTTCAGGTAGCTTTCTAATTTAAGGCTATATCAAAAAATATTAAATATCAACGAAATGTCTTTAGGGTATACTAACACGTGTATACAAAACACGTTGAAGTTGCCACTTAACAAA
The DNA here is from genome assembly GCA_002930495.1 of Cecropterus lyciades. Lineage (NCBI taxonomy): Eukaryota > Metazoa > Arthropoda > Insecta > Lepidoptera > Hesperiidae > Cecropterus > Cecropterus lyciades. The sequence goes on along the minus strand of MOOZ01000604.1, from coordinate 314,344 downwards.
ACAAATCAAATGTACATACATGAACGAGTTAGCTTTATAAATCATATTTGTTTGCGTGAAAACCTTATACTTATTTAACACTATTTGGGCTATGCTAATTGCTTTCCTGCCATTAGGGATTTGTGTAGGCACGCATGGCGTCGCTCAAGCATAGGTGTTTAAGCCCGAGGCATAATCTAGACATTAATACATCCACATTTTAAGAACATGTTGTATACATTTATATAAAAGTAAATGCATTTATTTTTATGATACAGTAGTAGCAAACGAGCATAGCGTCCACCTGATAGTAAGTGGCCACTGCCGCCCATGGACATCTGTAATCAACCCTAGGTAAGATCTATGTCTCACCTTAAGTTAGCCACAGATGCTGACTTCCACCCCTGAGGACTAAAATAGAATGCCTCGAAAAAATATGTTTACCCTTTAGACCAGAACACAGCAATACATAACACAGCTGTTAGCTACTTCGCAGTATAATTTAAATTATATTTGTATTATAGAGGAATACGAATATATGTATACGAAGTGTGAATAAAAACTCGCGATTCAATTTATTAAAAACATACTTCCCATGGTTATATGGGATGCCTCTAGAACAAATGCTTATAACGTTGTATGACCCCGAATAAGTAATTGCGCGTACTAACATATTTTTTCTATCTCAACATAAAAATAAGTAAACAATATTAATGTAATGAATTTATGGTAGGTCAGCGAAATCGTGGGCGTGCGTCTCAACATTGAAGGGCCGCTTACGTCATGCTCTCAGATGACATCGATGTAATGGGGTTAACATCGCCGTCTAGACGCTGTGCCGAGAAACGATTATTTTATACCTTTTGTTTGCTAGTGACTGGGAATTGTCACTATTATAGCCTGGAAAGGAGGTTAGGTGTGATCCGGTGAGACATGTATAAAAAATGGTTCAAAGTAGTAGTTTAGCAAGGTGGTAGAACGAATGTTGTTGCAATGTGGTAGAACGAAGATGGTTGCAAGAGTATGGTTCGACCGAAGAGGTACCACCGCCTATACCTAGTCTACTATTCTAGTCTAGTCTACCTATTTCTAGTGTGAAGCAGTTCTTGCGCTTCGGTGGAAAGGTGTGGTTGCCGGCTTTATATGAGGTGGCCAACTCAGTCCTGATGAGTAGAAACGCGTCTGTGATTGACTTCAGATGAAATCCAAATTCTATAAGAAGTTGCTTACATATGTCCATGGGCTGCAGGTAAGTGCATGCTCGATTCTAATTGAAAAATTATACGGCAGATCAGGTGGAATGTTCCTTTGCTACTTTATTATTTACTAGCAGAGCCCTACGGTTATACCCGCGTTTAAAAAATGTAACTTGACAAAGTTAAATATAGCCGAAATTTTACACCATTAACAATTTTAACATTATAGCATTGTTTTAGAGAGGACTGATAGCAACTGACATTAGCGGCAGTGACGGTGGCTGCGTGCGCGTGGAGCGCGCGTGGTTTCTTAAGTTTTATTTTTTCGCGCGGAACCCTAATTACTTTTTCAAAATGAAAGTAACCTAAGTTACGCCTTATGACATCAGCTATCCAACAGTGAAAGGCCCGTCAAAATCGGTCAAGCGGTTTCAGAGATTGACAAAACAAGACAAAACAGACAGATAGACAAAAAAAATAGTAATTGATGTTTCGTTATCAGTATCGTATATATGTACTTCCATATGCATTTGGGAAAAAGCTGTTTTTTGGTATTATAAACAGACACTTAAATTTTATTTATATGTATAGATTAAAAAGCGTGTAAAAAGATTTGGGCGCTTGTATACATCTCTCATTCTTTTTGTCAAATTACTGAAAACATACTGAATGAGTACTTCCAAATAAGACTGGATTCCTACCTATTATTACTATCATTCCTAAAATAGATAGCAAATCCTTAAGAATACTGGATTCCTACCTTAAGGATTTGCTACGTATGGGGACTTAGGTGGAACGCTTCCTGTTTCTGCCTTACGATGGCCGTCAGACCAGAACACTGTAAAACAAAAATAGTAGTGTAGTATGGTCTAGCTACAAGTTGTGTGAGCACCAACTTCGTCTCGTTCTTAATATCAAAATGTTAATACTCTTAATGATGAAATTAAAATGCATCATTTGTGTATTAACTCAAAAAATATGATCAAAAATTTGATACAATTTCTTTAGTAATGTAGTAATTCTTCATCTTCAGTACACAAACGGAGGATTAATCGTGACACCGTCTAGACGACGAGTCTGGTAACATGTACGAGTATGTATAGTATCTATACTACACGAGTATGGCACTTTTATACGCGACTGCGTTAGAAGGAGGGTAGTGTGTTTCTAGCGTATGTATATCTATCTATGCCTAAGCCCAAACGGTTTAGAATCGTTTCAGTTTACAGAGTGACATAGGCTAACTAAATGTAAAATATGGCGCTGTTGAACAGAGAAACAATTGGGAGGGGGAAGGTACAACTTTTTAAATATCATAACAATATGTGTATCAAATGAAAGCTACTAAAGAGACCAATACAAAAATACAACACAAAACAATACACACCAAAAATAAATATATTATCATACTTTTATGAGGCAAACACCTAAAAAGGGTTAAATTACAGAATTATAAAGGAAGAAGTAAAAACAAAGTGCCTACCCCTCTGTAAATTTTAGAAGTCGGGTTATTGTTTTCATATTTTTTTTTGTTATTGACATATTTAATTCTGTTTTTTGGTTAAGAATTATCTAACCATAATTAATGACTGCAGATAAAATGTAGATATTAAACTAGTCTATTTTTGCTGTTATACAAAGTTTTTAAAGCAGAATTATACCGTTGCCCCAGTTACTTTGCATAGCCGACCTCATTCTGCATTTAATCTTCGCAGACAAACCAGGGACTGCATATCTGGCAGAGACGAAGGCTATAATCTTTAGCTTTTCCAGTTCAGCCGCCATTCGTCTAGACATCGTAGCCTTGACGTGGCTTCATTCCCCTCTTAGTGATATGTACATGCAATCGAATACCATAGATTCTAGTCTAACACGAGTAGAGATTAGTAATAGCCTTAAATTTCATTTATATCTCGCGTGAGTTCCATATATATACAATGTCCATATAATTGAATAGTATATAATAGTTTCTGTATTTTTTTAATACGTACGTTACGTGCTAATGATACATGAGTGGACTAAATGTGCCTTGGGTCTAATAGCTTTGATTATATTTAAATCATTGTTTACCTATCCATTATTTAGTAGAACCTTATTAATAGTAACATCGATTATAGAATATATTGTTTGCACGTTTCAGATCGATAACTTATTGAATACTTGACGTTATCAATTATATAGAAGAGTCTAGTATATATTTTTTGTGAACATTTTATAATTAATCAATCTTTAGAACTGATCTAAAAGGTAATCTGGTGACGGGCGCGTATAAGGGTTTAGGGGTTACTTTTTGTTTTTCGTAAAACAGAGAATATTTATTCCGGATCCCATCCCTTAGCGTAGGGATAAAAAAAATCGGACATGCCGACCTCTTTTCCTTTGACCTCGGTTACGTCACTGTTTTTGGACCCCTTAACAAAGCTACAGCTACGCCGTCGTGCTCTTGTATTCGTCAATTTTAACGATAAAATTGTCATTAAAGCAGGTCATATACAAATTAAATCACCATTTAAAATCAGATATCGTGCTGCGATATTAAAAGTGTATTGGAATTGATAAAATCGCCGTTTCAATCATTAAGCCTAGTATAGTGAAGCAAAAACCTCGTTATGGACGATTGTGATCATATATACGTTCTTCTTCAGATTAAGATGGTCGAATACTTCATAATCAAGTCATAAGTCATTAGTTAAGTCATTAAAAACTATTATTATTATCGTAACATAACCTAAACATATCTGAAATGACGCAAAGATATCTGAAAATCTTTTAGTGACTTTATTATTAAAAGCAGAAATTTGCTTTGTGTGCATTCCCGAACAGTGAACGCTATCATCCTTTTTCTTATAATCTCTGGTTCGAATATCCGAGTTTCTTTGATACATTAGGTTTTACAATTCTGGCCGACTTACCGCTTGAAAATTTTGTTTGATATTCAGAAGCCACATCGCTTTGAGTACTTTTCATCTATGTTTAAAATTCTGGTTTTACTTCTTATGTAAGTTTTATAAGAAGAAAAAATGAATAAAGTCAGAAAGTAATTTATATGTATGTAAAAAGCCTTAACTACTAACGATAGAATTATAAAATTTAGACACTAGATTCATACACATTTTGAGAAATTCTCCCTTGGTAAATTGAGGACATGACTAGTAGCACCGCATCTGTGATCAGTCTCATACAGGAGTATATTCCACATAATTCCACATTGATTAAAAGCATAACAATAGACAATTATTTAGAATACTGTAACACACTGTAACTGTAAACATACGTTACTAAGTTTATCGTAAATTTTATAAGTTTTCATTATACGTTAATAAGTTTTTGATCATAATTGTTACTTGAAAGTTTTTTTATTACACTGTGAATGTAGTTTTTTCCTATCAATGGGGAAACTCTCACCAAAAATTTTATTGTATAGCTGCTTCCAATTCAATATAATATTGTTTACATTCTTGGTACAACCAGATAAATAAGTAAGAAACACGGTGACAGTACTTCTATAAAATAAAATTAGGTATAGCAGTACGTCTACCGTTCTCAAACCATGTAGAGTTCTTTATAAAATATTGGCTTTGAATTGATTGAATATAGGGAGTTCCATTTCGCCATCCCTCACAAGTTTCGTAGGAAAAGTACGTAAAAGCCCGCCTCGTTTCTTTCCCCATAAGTAACTTTTATTAAACATTTCAACTTTCAAGGATTTTCACGCCGAAAGCACAATTTGATCTTTTGCCTCGCACTTGTACGCCTTGTTCAAAAGAAATGATATGTAAGGGAGGTGTATGATTATGGGCGACTGACGAGTAACGTAGGTACAGAGATATTTCAGTAGATTCAGTAGTTGATATGGTAATGGGACTTTAGTGAATAAAATTTTAACCCAAATAATTTTTATATTCTGTTGATAAAAATATTTAGGTAAATACGAAACATATGTCACTAGAAATAGTTAAATTATGTTCGCTGTAAAAATACTTAAAATTTTTAAACCAACAAGTTTACTATATCGATATAAAATTGCTAAGTTATAGTTTAAAGAATGTTGTGTCGGACAGATTTTTATATATGGCGTCCAAATTATCGTTTTCATTGACACCATCGATCATGCGTTATTTTTAATAGTAAGGGATTATGTAATGCTTTAAAATATCATCATCTTGATATTTAGTTTAACATTTGTCTCATTTATTTTAAGGGTATAAGAGCAGCGACCTTTTCCGATTAGGTGCCTACAAGCAATAAAAAATTTATAGCATATTTTTACTCTCGGTAAAAGTTAAAGGTTATTTTGTTATATCGCATGTTGCTTAACCATTGAATATAGGACAAGTTGATGAAAGCTCTTTTATCTTCCAATAGAGTCTAATGTAAATGTCAAATACAAAATCACAAACCTGCCTCCATTTTCTCAGTACAATGTTAATTAAAATGTCAAGCGTGGGGTCGTTGGTTATAATACTCTTTATGTTAGTATATTAACATTATTTTTACAATATTATTTTATGTAACTGACAAGTGAGTAACTCTTTGAGATTTTACTACTACGTGACTTACAACGTAAATAGATAATGCTCATTTCTTTACAAAAATTATGGAATATTTCGGATAAAAAAAACCATATAAAATGCGTTCCGATTTAGTGGCGGTTATATTTTGAGGGTTGATTGTAGATGTTTAAAACAAACATTCAGTACATTTAATTGGATTAGAGGCTGACTTTTTGTTCGATATCCAGATGTTTATTTCTATATGTATCCATCGGGAGTAGCTGAAATATTATTATGATACTATGATTTTTTTCATAACTACTTGTATTACACGAGTTTCCTCTATGGAAATGATAATATATCGATTTATTAGTTATATTAACAATTCGTATTTGAATACTCTGACGCACCTCCTAGACATTTTGCTTACGTTAATCTAAAAATAGCTAAATTATTATATAGAGAGAATATCAATGAATGTCCCTAAAAATAAATTGGGTTTATTGGAGTCTTACTTTTTATATAATTTGTATATATGAGTTGACCGGTTCTGTGATTTCTATGGCGAGACCTTTAGTCGAAAATAGCTCGAATAGCGTTTAGAGAACCATATCTCTCTAGGAGGGTAGTTTGTCATAGGACGCGCATGGAGGCAAATGTATGGTTGCTTGGCATCAATTTCAATTTAATTAATTAATTATCTTGTGATTACTTTGACGATTGCATGACCTGGAAAATAGATTCCTCTGGACATAAAAAATAGAACTTTAAAAATAAGAGCAGGTTGCTTAATGTTTCTTAGGATTCCTAGTTATATCATATAAGTATATATTAACTTGTTAGAAGTGACAAAAATGCGCCATATGAGTCACTCCAGGTATTCAATTTCGATAAAACACCATTTCTTTGAATCGGATCACATTGAAAAACACAATTACGGTGTGTTCCATATTTCCCTCTATTAATGGAAAAATCCATACTCAGTAGTTTTTTAGGGATAAGAGTTAGAATATTTCTACATTGTAACATTCATAAAACATGTTCAAATGTGGAAAGAACTTTGTAAGTTCAAAGTCGAAGTTGGTCCACAACAAAACTTGAACAATTTGTCCGAGCATTCGTGACATGCTGGCGTAATGTGTGTTATGCACGTTACGTTCACAATGAGTCCTCATTGCACAACCTTCCAATAACGAAGATCATTATCAGCTAGCTGGCCGGTACTATGCACTTGAGTGCGAAGGTTGCTTTAGTGCATTGACACGGGTAAGCCGCCTAAATGTGGAATGGTTCGTACGCCGTACGGTAGTAGGGTGGGCGCGGTTTCTCAGCCGAGTTGGTTTATATCTGGGTTGTTAGCAACAGGTGGTTATGCTCGTTACGTAAGGCGGCGCGCGCACTCCATTCAACAGTAGTACGACGTATCGATCCGGCGTACGGCGCCCATCGATCCGCCCGCCCCGCGCCGCCCGGCTTTTGAGCGTCTTTTCAACCATTTCGTCTTAAACTGTCTCCAGATTTTTAATCTGTTTAGCTTTTCACCGTATCAGTTACGTATTAAGTGATCGTTTTGTGTTGCCAGAAAAAGTAGTTTTCTGCCTCAAAAATATTTTTATTGCGCCTATTAACCAATTATTTTCAACAAACATATTGTAATTAAAAAAACGCTTTCTACACTTATTGCCCCACAGTAGGATTTTCTCCTGTGTCGTGGGTGCCATGGATACACAAAGACGAATACACAAACACCCAGACCCAGAACAGAAATCTAAACTCATCATTCAGATATCTGTCTGGCCGGGGATCGAACCCGGGAGCCACTGCGTGTCGGACCGGTATGGTGACCACTCCGCCACGCGGGTCGTCATGTAATTGATACCTATTATATATATGTAAGATAATAATTTATCTGAATACATACATTCACTCTTCAGTTATTTATTTGTTAAATATATTTTTTCTAAATAATTAATTCGCCAAAGGCTTAAAACATACTAAAACAAAAGATTAAAACAATAAAATTTAAAACATAACTATCAACACCTCCTTATGGAGTCCACTAAGTAATGAAAAGCTTTATTAAAAAACATAAAACGAATGTAATATATTCTTCATCTCTGTAAAAAGCAGTTGCCTACAAAAAGCAACTAATAAAATGGAGCGCAGCGTAAAGGCGGTAGAGTTTTTATTAAAAATCGAAGTTTTAATTGCTTGTCGTATTCCTTGAAGACTCGCTTTGCGAAATGCCAATATCCGCAACCAGCTTTATATTCCTTGCAATAAATAATTTTAAAACTTAATGTCTTTGACGAAAGCATAAATCGAACAGATCGAAATTTTAATATTTTGAAGGTATGTTAATGAAAGTAGTGCTGTAAAATCAAATAGGTACTGGTAAATATTCACAAAAGGGGTATCAAATTCAAGAACATAATAAATAACTTACACTTAGACATGTTTTATCATGATTGGCTCAGCCATTTACTAGATAAAGGAGAGAGAGATAAATTAATTTTATATATCATTAAAAATATTAATAACTATAATTTATTTTAATCCAAAATTATATCTTAAAGGTGACAATTTCAGATAATATTTTTGCCAGTTTTAAGAGCGTCTTAATTTATTATCCAAAGTTATTTTGTACGATTCTAAAGAGTTTCATTGTAAGGTCTCTGAATAAATAATTTTGATGTGCTACCGAGGTAACAGTCTCAGACGGAGTATTATTACTTATGACTTTTAAAATAACCCTAGAGATGTTGAGATATTTACTTTATGCTAAAATTTTTTATAACTTTTCACTAATAATATCATTAAAGTCTGGTAACTAAAATTTTTGTTACTAAAAATCTACGTTTACAATTATTTCTTTTTAATACTAGACCGGAATAAAATGTGTTGGGCTAAAATATAAAGGATTTTATTTATTACCCTTGACAAAAAAAGATTTATAAACTTTATATTATAATTATGTAAAGAAATAAAACAATAAGTATGACATCCATCTAACGTAATATAGTTAATACAGCTCATAAATATATCGGATATACGTTTTATGAAGTAAAATTATCATAGGAATCCATAAAAAAAAAAAAAACGATCATATATGCGTTCCTACTCTTGAATACTGAGTTACATTTGTGCAAAAGAGAAAAAAATCTTTAAAATAATTTATTTTCTTACATTGATCAATAAAGACATACTATAGATTACATTACTATAATTTACACTTGTCAATCGAGAGGTAGCCGGTTCGCTTTCTAATGAGGCGCCTATCTTAGTCCTCTAAGTATGTTTTCGGATAGAACCCCAGTTCTATACGCAGTTGCTTACAGATGTTCATGGGCGACAGTGAGCACTTATCATCAGATGAACTGAATGCTTGTAAGCTACTTCAATCTTATAATAATGTTATACAAAAAAGAAAAAACAAAACCTTTTAATCCTGTATCCGAATGAAAATATTATGACATGAGATTGCGTGTTAGTGAACGGCAAGTTTATTATATCCGTTCTGTAACTATTGCGTTGTGACTGCACGCTGATGTGTCGCTGGATATTAATTTCAAGCGGGTCGTCGTAGGTGTTCCTCTCTCACCATATCTTTCAAACTAGAACGCAGCTACATTGTTGTTACAAGCCAGAAATGGGTGTGACAATGGTGCCTCCGGAGTCCATCTATGATGGGTTCTACCACCTTTAACGCGTCTCACTACTAAGTTCAGGATCCAGTGAAGAGATGTACAGCTTTGGCCATTAGTCATGCACGGCGAGGATCGCGGTAGTCATGTATGTAATTGCTTGAAACAGAAATGGTAGAATAGTCACGTCCGGCGTACGTACCACATACGTTGGATTTAATCATAGCTGTTTTTTCACTCGTTAGTCCCTTTTTTGTTTCGTAAAATAGGGCAGTTGTGGGTTACACTGATGAGGAGAATAGGGTCACGCTGTACATACATTTATTGTGTTTGTTTTATTTTGTTCTTTTTTCTGAATCAGTATTGTTTGATTGTTTATTCTGTTCTGATGCAATTATGATGATTTGAATAGATTTTTGTAACTGTTTTTTGAAGGTGGTAGAACTCCTTGTGGTTCGCCTCCCGAACACCATCGCCACACCTATATCTAATAAATGCAGTGTAGCTCTGCTGCGTGCTGATGGATGTAGTAAGGGAGATATACTTATCCGACGTTTTCCAACTTGGTCCCCGGGGGTCAGCTACGCATATGTGGCTAACTTCAGGTAAGAACTGATCTTATCTGGGGTTGATTACAGATGTCCATTGGCGATAGTGGCCACTTACCGTCACGTGGACTGCGTGTTCGTTTGCTATTGTCATAATATAAAAGAAATCTCGTAATATTATGGCGATGAATATATAATTTGAATAACTTATTTATCTATCTTACGTAGGCTGAGCGCCAATTGACAAGCTTCGCTTGAGCAACTGGTACCTTTAGCAATTAAGTTGTTATATAGTTATCGCAACTCCGTCAAAACTACCGTCAAACTGCTGTCAAACTGTTCAACGTCTGTTATAGCTTATGAATCTATACAAAATTGAAATTTGTTTCGAATAAAGTCAAACATATACAGGTCGTTGGTAGCTTAAGCAACAAATAGAACCGCCGAGTCGCCAGCGGCTTATACAACACTTCAGTAACTAAAGCGACGAGAAAGTCGCTTCGACAACTATTACTCAAGCAAGAATACCCAATAGGTGAGCTTTAGTATGGCCCTCTAATTATTTGTGAAAAAAATTTGCAAATCAATGGAACAATAATCTGAATCCTTTTCCTTCCTTTTTTTACTACTTTAATTACTCATTCTCCCGGAATAGCTGGAAATGCAAATAAAAGACCTTATTGTAATCTCTGTAATAATTGTACAAGCCATTATAAAGGGACTATTAAAAGAACCCTTTCTTCTGAAGTGGGTCAGTTTCAGCCAATATCTGGATGAAACTTTATTGAATTGTGGTCTTTTCTTCCAGTTACGGCAAAGATAATCTCATTCTTTCGTTGCAGGATGAAACGATTAAAAGGTTAAAAGAATATGTCAGAAAACGTACTTACTGTGTACGATAACATGACGTTTTTACATATATATGCAATATATATATACATAAATATATGCAATACTTAAATCTACTCTCGCGTATAAAAGATTTAAACAATTTCTTTTGTAATTATTCATTCATAATAAATACACTATTTTAAGGAATACACAGCCAGGAATAAATAAGAATTGCAGAAAAGATGCCAAATCAACGATTATCATTGCGTGCATCATCTTTGTTATAGGACCTTATTTACTAAGACATAACAATTAAAATTGAAATAAACTACTATTTTAATTGTCTTAGTCTTAGACTTCCAATTTTTGTAACTCAAATAAATATGTAGCATTGAATATAAAATTGCAGAATACTCGAATTTTGTTTTTTATTTATTTATCGTTCATAAAAATGGTTTTATCTGTATATAAGCGATCTTTCCTATTGAATATTTATCAAATTGCTAGATTTTTTTTTTCAAAATAAAATAAAGCTTCAGTTTTAATTTGCTTTAATATGAATTTGTTTAATTTTGTCTGTATATGCTCAAGCAAAATAAATGTATTACCTATATTATATTCTGTCCCCACTTAACATTTTACAATCATTGAGGATTAATTATCAAATCTCAACAAGCTATAATCACTGCAATGTGCGAAGCCTGTGCGTTTAATTTCACGATAGGCTCTAAGGCTGTAGTGTCAATGGCCGTTGAACCTATTGTCCATTCTTGGCCGGCATCCCACTATAACTCCGTCCAATTGTCTTAACTCAATTAAGGCTGCCTCTGCCCTACATAATCCGCAATTTGCAACTCTTCCTCACACTTCAAACTTGGCGCGCTCGCAACCTCTCAGATTTATATTAACGGTTATATACATAAGTGGATGGTTTAAGCGTCGTTTAATAATGTGAATAATGTTGCTTGGAGTAGTGAAAGGTTCATAATGAGTTTATAATCTTTCACAGTAAGTTTGGCAATCCGACGCAGGTGAGGTAAAGATGATTGCAAGCTGAATGGCTTGGATATGTAGCACTTCTTGTAACTCGTCAAGAGATGGCGTCACTAGTATACTGAATCACACTGTCGAAGCTTTTTAAACGTGTTTTTTTTATGAGGGGAAATCTTCCAAAGGCACCCTACGCCGCGGGAGCGACGCCGGGTTATGTGGGATTTTTACCGCACTAAAATCCCCCAGGTGGCCGTCCTCGGTGCTGCAAAGAGGACTCCAGGACCTCTAAAGGAACGCAACCGGAGTCTGCTGAGAGCGTTGCTCCATCAGGCTCCACCCAGGTGAGCGGCTGGGCCCACCATACCGTACCATACATACCATTACGGCGGTATGCGACCACTCATACCGCCGTCCTTCCCGAGATCACTTGGCTGGACGGTTCGAGCTCCCACTCTTCCACTCCGCCCGCAACACCCGATGTTTTACCCCCCCCTTTCGACCCCTTTTAGTCGTGTCTTACGACAGGCAGGGGGTACCGTAGCCCTATTCTGATCCCGGAACTACAGGGACGGAAAACGTCCTGCATACATGTTCCGAATTGAGATTCGGAGTACGTCCGCTCCCAGACATGATCACCTAGCCTGGCGAGAAATCTCCATTTGCCTTAAGTGACATTTGTGCTACATAATATTGACATGACTAATATATAAAAATGTATTCTACTATATTGTTATTTTGTCTATAGTATGTCAAAACAGTTTGTTGGATGTAGGTACTTTATATGAGGGATTTACCCTTTACGTAATTTAAAACATTACAAGAAATGTCGACTGCCCGATCATGCCCCACTCTGAAATACTATGACCATTATAAAATATCAAGATATTATACAATATATGTGGGCATAATTCACGTAAATCGTATTACATAAATACGTAGAAAGGTATGTTACGAAGTATGAAACACGTGGGAAGATCAGTAGAGATCCCATTAAATGTCAAAGCTTTTGTAAAATTCCAATGTTATAATATTATTGTAGACAGTCGTGTTATTTACTCTAACTTCTATAAAGTTAGGTACTATTTATACTGTCATTTGTGTATGAAGAAATGTTAATGTTCAATGATTTTTTAACTTTAAGTTCAGTAACATAAATAACAATTTTAACCAATTAAAATTGGGTACAAATGTTGTATTTTTCGAGACATATAGTACATTTAATCTAGAAAAATACAAGTCTGTCGCTTTATGTGAAAATATGTACCGATTTCAATAAGAAAGTTACGGAAAAACCGGTGCAGCAGTTTGAAATACGATAAATAACATTTAACAAACGTGTTTATTTTTATACAATTTTACAAAGCAATTTTAGAAATCTTTATGCTTAAAAATGCAGCTGATTTAAATTAAAACATTTTATTTATTTTATTACTTGTAATATATTTAATAAACTGTTACCAATAATGTTGTCATTATTGTTCCAGTAATAAGTTTCCCTAAGTGTCGATTGCAGACGCTTGGTCGAAAAAAGCAAGATAATAGGGCGGTTCGAGTCTTCTCATTTTTCACCCCATGACAGTGAAACATTGACACAGTTTGCATATTTTATGGGTGTTCGCTTTACCCTAAACGTTTGTTATGTTTCTTCAGAGGCAAAGGATCGATAATGTCAATGAGCGTTTTTTCATATTCTAGATTCGTTATGATTGGAATGAAACATTCTAAAGATTTGAATAACAATGCAATTTAAATGTTACAAGGTATTGCTTAAAATGTTTTAATATAATTTTATTATACATTTTGTAAGCGTATGTGGTTCATTGTATCCTGAAAGAATACTTTTGATCCGATAGGTTGAAATATGCTCAAATGTTTAGATTATATCTATTCGTAATTTTTAACTTCATAAGCAAATTAAATCGATGTGTTTAATAAATTTCGATCAAATTATCTCTCTTTTAAAAACCTCTGATTTAGGATCAAAATATCATAAATCAGGAATGTTCTTTGATGTTCAAAATGTATGCCTTTGAGGAATTAATAATTATTATCATTTTCTCTTACTACAAACTAAATCCTTTATGTCTGAGAGATTTAGGTATGTTACATACAATTGTTCATGGCACTTGTAAGAAATTCAAACCCGTATTTGTACAGCCCAGTAGACTATGGCCCAGTATTAAGTAATTTTGTATACTATAATGAATAATTATTAAATGTTAACACATTTTTACACCTGTGATGAATTCGCAAAGAAATACCTATACAAATTCTAATGCACAAGATTTTTACCGTTACACGTTTATTACAGTTCAAAGAGAAAGACATAGGAGCAAGCATTCCGTATATTTTCCCATACACGGCAAATTCTCGTATAGCTTGTTGAGGACAAGCAGTTCAATATTGGTTTTCAGAACTCAATATCTCGCTTCTTGCTGTGAGGATGTTTTGTAGAATTGAGCCCTATATCTTACAAGTGTTTTTGCAATACGATGACGAGGACTGATAAAAATATATTTAAGTTACGGTGTGTCCTATCTCAACGTGAACGTTTTTGGCATTCTTTGCTTTTGCCCTTATTGATAATTAAAAGCATACAGCATACATTCAAATGGGGTAGAACCTATTGTGGTTCGACAATGAAGGCACGATTGTCACCAAGGGCACGAACACCTCTGCCTCATAGCAGCAGTTTACAACCTAATCTTCAGGGGTAGCAACTCATGTGGGGCCAGCGTCAGGTTAGACTCTAACCTTACCAGATAAACATAACATAAACATAAACGCTTTCTACACTCATAGCCCCACATTAGGATACACTCATAGCCCCATATCAAGATTTTCTCCTGTGTCGCGGGTGCTATGGACACAAAGACGAATACACAAACACACAGAACCAGAACAGAAATCTAAACTCATCGTTCAGATGTCTGTCTGGCCGGGGATCGAACCCGGGACCCTCTGCGTGTCAGACCGGTATGGTGACCGCTCCACAACTGAGTCGTCATAAGGTTTATAGGTGTATCTCCATGATTACAGACGTCCATGATAAGTAGTGGCTTATCGTCAGATGAACTGCATGCTATACGAGCATGCAGTTCATCTGACGATAAGCTATAAGCTATTGCTAACGATAAGCTATTGCTTTCATATTGTAAAGAAAGAATAAATTCATGTGGAAGTATGTTGTCGATTTCGTATCCTTGTAGGACACATTTCCAACTATGGGACGTAAAAAGAGTAATAACAAGAGGCAAGCTTCCCATCGCGATAATATTTGGATGTATTACCTCCTTTCATATGATCCTCCTTTCATATTTTCATATTAGTCTGCATTATTCTTTGCAAAGTCCTTTACGGACAGGTTTTTGAATTATCTTTATAAGTATTTAGACATATATAAAGATATTATCTCTCATGAGAAATAACCACCTTATCTGAAAATATAATATGTGACAATAGAGTTGTATGGCGGAGCGGTCGCCATATTGCCCTAACACTTAGAGGGTGATCTTCGTCCCGTCATAATTAAATGTATGTATGTATTTACATTTAAGATCTAAAATTTTCTGGGTTTTATAAAAACTCGTCTTTGTGTTTTTATTTTTAATTTTTTTATAGTATGGAAGTAGCAAACGAGCATGCAGCCCACCTGATGGTAAGTGGCTACTGCCGCCCATAGACATCTGTAATCAACCCTAGGTAAGGTTAAAGTCTCTCGTAAGGTTAGCCACAGATGCGTTGCTCCCCTGAGGACTAAGATGGAAAGCCTCGGAAAAGTATGTCTCCCTTACCACACCCTTCAGACCAGAACACAACAGCGCATAACACTGTTATTATTAGGCAGAAATAGGTGTGGCGGTGGTGTTTCCGGAGTCGAACCACATAGAGTTCTACCACCTTCACCTTGTGTGTCTTTGGACCTAGTAAAGAATACATTCCAAGTATGAAGGTATAAACAGAAAGCATAGATGTTGGTATGCATTTAATCGAGATTCATTTTGCATTCATCGTTCTTAAGTATTTCTTTTACATCGATACGCTTGCTACACTACAAAGAACGCATCAAGTACATTACAAAAAAATAAAGAATCTTACAACAAAATCCATACCTCATTACACCCACAAAAACAATAGGAATTAAAAGGCACGAAACAAAGAAACGGTAAAAAGGATCGGGGGAAAATCGGGAAGTATGTACGGAAACGCGAGCATTGTACGATGGGTCCAGTCACCTCTGCGGTATTCGGGAGGTTGCAATTGCAGTACAGTGACCTCGTGCGTACGGTGGGGCGTAACTAGGTCAGACTGTTCCCCTCCTCCCCCTCTCCAGACGGCACCGCACTCGATCGACCGCCAAATTCTAACGCATTCGCACAGAAACAAACGCTCATCTTATCGGAAGGGTTCGCAAGGTTGTTTTCAAGGATCCGGAAATTAGGTCGTATGTAAATTTTATGCGCATTTACGTTTGAAACGTATCAAATGGAAA
>MOOZ01000604.1:265623-284079 GCA_002930495.1 Cecropterus lyciades | reverse complement strand
ATGCCTCGGAAAAGTATATCTCCCTTACCACACCCTTCAGACCAGAATACAGCAGCGCATAACACTGCTGTTATTAGGTAGAAATAGGTGTGGCGGTGGTGCTTCCGGAGTCGAACCACAAAGAGTTCTACCACCTTGAAAGGCTAATTAAATATAAGACGACCTTTTCATTCATAGTCTTCAGGAGTGGCAGGAGTCCACTGTGACCGCTAATCATCAGGTGGACTGTACGGTGTTTGATTGTTACTTCCATATTATGTATAAAAGAAATGATAACCCCTATCTGTTATTCCAATACAAGTCTTCGTTACCATGATTAAACACAGAGTGAAACTTGGTGTTATGGTTCTTCGGGTAAAGTTCTTTATCAACAAGCGATTTATGCTCGTTTGCTTCCTCAATGTTGTGGACTGTTTCTAACATTTCCTTTTTTTCTAGCTATTCGGACCATAACTTAATAGGGACAAGTTCTAGACACGGTACGCTGCGGTCGACTGGAGCTCCAAGTAATGTGGTTCGCCCTGTGGGCGATGGAAGGGAAGAAAGAAGTCGCATGCAACTTGGTCCACTATCCCCGGATTCAACTGGACTTGATCTTTATTATAACTCACGTCCACCATCCGATCATTCAACATGGAGGTGACATATATGACTTAATTCATAAAACCGTTCGATATAAATTTTATCCAATACGGGGCGTATTCAATACTGGCAGCAAAATAAATACGTGATATCAAGCCTAAACCCCTTCTTCATAAAATTGGATGAGATTCCCCTCCCTCCCACTCAAATAACTCACGTAATTCATGGATGTCCTCTAATTTAAATCTGAGACTGTCAAATTGTTTCAAAAGTAAAAATGCACGTGGAATACACGTTGGATAATGATTTAATTACTTATCATGATTATCTCGATTTCAGCTATAGACCGCCACCCCCAGTCATAACCGAACAGCCCAAATCGTCGGCTACTCATTTTGTGCCATACGAGAGGTCATACCCCAACACACTTGAGAGTTTGGCGGAAAAAGTGCATTCTTTCTATCCGTCAGAAAGTGGAAGGTGAGGGTAGATAAAATTGACTTTAGACTAATATAGTTACATTTTATTATATATCGGATACTCAAAATAGGCTATTTTAGTTTATTGGATATAATATTGTTGCGTGAATACTGGTTACAATAAAAATTGAAACATCTGTGTTACATAATTGATATTTTGACACACATTTGCAGTACGCGTTTTGGAGGGAGAGTACCTCGATCTGGGTCCGAACAGCAGTTACCAAGAGCGGAAACCCATTCAGATTTTGGAAGACACTCATTACTCAGGTCTAGTTTGAAAGCTTCGGCGGCAACCGGCGGTGGTTAGTACAGTTTTGATATTTTATGTATTAAATGACATTAAATAAATTCTAGGTATCTAAATAAGCACTTCTTTCAGCTTCAAGTCTGTCAAGATATAACCAACGTTATGGTGGAGTAGGTATGACAGGTTCTGGTCTAACAAGCAGTGGTCTTGCTGGAACAGGTCTATCTGGCTCTGGTCTGGGTGGTCCCGGACTTCCGTCTGGTCTTTCCAGTACTGGATTAAGTGGGTTGACGGGCTCAAGCTTAGTAGGCTCAGGATTGGCGAGTTCAGGTCTCGGTGCCAGTTTGACTGGCACGGGCCTAGGATCAACTCTTGGTGGAGGTTACGGAACAACTGGATTGGGTTTGCCTTCATACAGCAGCAAATTCGGAACAACAAGGAGGAATCGGAGCTTAGACTACTCATCGGATACTGAAGCTACTGCTCCGACGAGAACGCCATATTATTCAGGACTAAGTGGATACAGGAGTAGCACATTGGGAAGAGACATCGGATCGAAATTCAATTCGTTACCAAGGGACGTTAGGGGAACTGGTCAAAGGTAAATTTCTAATTTTATTGCGGTAAATTACGTTGTGTTTTTATAAATATTGTTACAAGATGCAATTTATTTTTGGAAGGCTGGGTCTATCGCGACGCGCTGGAAGTGTTCTCCAGGATGAGCCAGAACCTTTATCATCACGATTGGATCTACGTTCTTCTAGAGGCAAGTATACTGAGTTCTACTATTTTTTTTTGCTTGCAATCTTGTCGTAGAGATTCTGAATCTGTGACTTTTTCAGGTCGCTTACCCTCCTCACCTTCAGTGTTTACGTCAGACGAATATAGGGCGTGGTTATCACGCGCACCATCGACTAGCGCTCTATATGAAACACTACGTCCAAGACTGCCCACGCACTATTCTGCTGAAAATATACATGATGCTTTGAAGAACGTAAGTTGCCTACGTAAAGCTACACAAACACGATTATCGCTGTGCTGAGCCAGCTGCTACATAAGCACACATATATTCAAACATTATGCACATATTAACAACACGCTTTCAAAAGTAAATTTTCCAAAAATTTTTTAATTTTTTTTCTTGTCTTCATAATCATCAATTCACAAAAAATCAACATCAATTTGTAATTCGATCAATGAAATAAATTTCTTTTTCTGCACTTCATCCTGGACCATGTCACCTGTCATCGCTGAACATCTTCCAGATGGAAAGTGGTAGTCGCTTCGGCTCATCGCTTGGCTTGTCAGCTGGTCGGCGGATCGAGCGTCCTCGTCATTTACCAGCCCGATCCCTCTCGTCACAGCAGTTGGGTCCCACCGCTGGGGGGTCCCCGTCAGCCCGACGTGTACGACAGCTCTTAGAACTGGGATCAAGATTCACTTGTCCTAACCCGAGTCCAGTGCCAACGCCAAGCTCCCGTCATCAGCGACAGCTTGATATAAATCCTAATGGTAAGTTGCTGAAGTTGAGTTATCGACAAAATACATAGAGTTGATATAAGTTAGAAGATTGAAATTGACATAAGAACATAGATACACAATATGAAGTCACTACAAGAAATGAGACTATTGTTTCTGAATCAGATGACATTTTTTTTCTTTTTACAGAGTTCCTAAAATACAAAGTGGAGAAACCTGGTGCTGGTGGACTATCAGCATCGATGACCGGCCTATCCCGTCTTTCTGGGGGAGTATCGGGGATGTTATGGGTACATTTGCTCGCCGGGCGAGGTCTACGACCTGTGCCTTCTGGGTCTTCGCCAGGATCGCCCCCTTCGGGACCGTTAGCACCGCCGCCGCAACCGGTAGCTCCAAGAGATCTGTACTGCGTGTTGGAATGCGATCGAGTACATAAAGCTCGGACTGTAGTAAGTTTTTGGATTTTCTCATTGATTTTCTTAATTTTGTATGATACAAAAATACGTTAAGTTATATAAATGTTCGACTTATTAATTTATGTGTATGAATGTCGTATTCACTTTCATTATTGAGATCTAGATAATCTATCAATCCGAATCCAGACTTTTGATTTTAATCTTCATCATTTTTGAAAGAGATAATCTTGATGACATTTTCAATGAAAATTTGGGTCAGTATATAAATAACAAACGAGTATTTTCATCAGGTTCGCAACGGCGAGCTGCAGTTCGACTGGGACGAGTCGTTTGAGCTCGAATTGGTTGACAACAGGCAGCTCGACGTATTAGTGTATTCCTGGGATCCACAGCACCGACACAAGCTCTGTTACCGTGGTGCAGTCACTCTGCCAGACCTGCTTGCTCGTTCACCGTCTCACCAACTGGCTATTAGGGTACGATTCAGAGGAATATATTGATATTGTTCTAAATTATCAAAAGTAACATATCTTTTACAGCTAAATGTTTATATTTTATTTATATTTATGGAGGATTGTCATATTTTTTATGTTTAAGTCTATGGTTATTAAACTCCAACTTACCAGTTAGATTGTGAATTACCAGTTACATAAGAACTTGTATATCTTAGAAACCACCTAAGTTTTAAATTTCATCGTTTATCATTTTATGTATTAGTTTATTTGACAAAATACTGGATGCATCTTACTAATTGTATTGGAAGTAAGTGGAAACGAACAAACGAATCTTGCTTAATCGACATTTTTTCTTATCGTCTAGCACAGTTAAAAAAAGTAATTTATTAATTATTAATGCAACTCATATTTAATTAGTTTTCTAAATAATAGGAGTTTAAATGAATTTATTCACTACTACTGTTGTTTTGATAGATCTGACTTATTTAATTTGATTTTTTTTCTGGTAGACATTTTAATAATACTTACAGTTTTAAGTCTACTAGGGAGTTGAAATTGACATTCTAATTTTTGTATATTTACTTGTATCTAATTAATTGCAAACTGTATTTAATTTTTTTGTTTTGTTTTTAGTATGTTAATACTATATATTATTTCATGTAGTTTGCACGCGTAATCGAGATGACATTCAGGCTTAATTAAAATTATTTGTATCAATTATTGTAATATTAGTGTTCTTATTGTTGGCGTAACTTTTAAATAAAAATAAATCTTGAATCGTTGACGATTGCGTTACATGTACGTTATAAATCAGAATTAACATTTAAACAGATGGACCCACGCGGTACTCTCTACGTGCGTCTGCGGCACACGGAACCCCACGACCTATTCCGTCGGCGACCAGCTCCCCCGCGCATCTCACCACCGCCGCTGTTCGGTACAGAGTTAGACACGGTCGTGGCTCGGGAGGTGCGTCCACCGCACGCACCACCCGTTCCACTGGTCGTACGCCGCTGTGTGGAGGAGATTGAGAGACGAGGACTGGATATAATCGGTATGATCTATTTCAACCAAAATTTTGTTATTTTTAAAATGTACGATGAGACGGGAATGTGCGGGAACCAACTAACTTTCTTTGAATGAAAATTCACGAATACGGATATTTTCATTTTATCGTTATCATCGGGTAATTCTATGACTACAGTTCTCTTTACAGTATTTTTACATTAAAACACTAAGTTAGCCACTGAGTTTGGTAAGCACTTTTATAAGATTTTGAAGAATCTTAGGTGCGTTGGTTTCTTTAAAACGTTTTTCCTTGACACTTACCTACATAGTAATTAATTTATAACCTACTTTACCTTAGCCTTACCTATGCTTTCGAAAAAAAAATATCTTGATATATGTAAGCGTGTGACTGTGTGATTTAAGTATGTGACATGTATTTTGCTTATCGTTTTTTTTATTGTAGGTCTATACCGTCTCTGCGGTTCAGCAACGAAGAAGCGGGTTTTACGAGAAGCATTTGAACGCAACCCGCGTGGCGTGGAGCTGACTCCAGATGCAGTTCCAGATATAAACGTTATTACTGGCCTACTGAAGGACTTCTTGCGAGAACTCCCACAACCCCTATTTAGTCGATGCTTATATCAGATGACACTTGATGCTCTAGGTAAAAAATATTTTAATATGTTCTAGATTTCAGTCTAACCGTTCAAGTTGCTTTCTACATTCGTCGTTTACTGAATTACGTTAATTTTCTCCAGATATTTTATAAGTTAGGACTTTATTGAGAATTTCTGCTAAATAGAGTCCTTTTTCTGTTATTAATGGGATACCCTCTTCCAGGAGTATGTCTGCCCGACGACCGAGAAGGCAACGCACGTTTAATGGCCTCTATAGTGGAATGTTTGCCTCGCGCCGCGCGGGCCACTTTAGTCTTCTTGCTCGACCACTTAGCACTCGTGGTCGCAGCTCAAGACCGCAACAAAATGTCTCCGTTCCATCTCGCCGTCGCACTGGCTCCACCTCTCATGCTTCACTCCACGCCACCCTCAGACCTGGATTATCAGAGGCCTATCCACGTACTGCAGTGTCTCCTGCAAATTTGGCCAGCTCCTAAACGTTCAGGTAATGTTATTGGGGAATCTCTTAGATATGTTTTCCAAATTTTAACGATATTGATGATACACACGATTGGTTACACTGAACAAATGCACACATTAATTTATTTCCATTTAAGTAAAAGTCTAAAGCAAAATAAAAGACTGGTTTCATTATAAATTTATTATTATTGAAGAAACCTACAAGATATTAAAGAAACGCTTAGTGAAAGATTGGTCACATAATGAAAATGAATTAATTCATAACTGACAAAGATTATCATGAAAATCATTAGAAAAAACTATGACGTTCATTTTCAAATTGATTATTATGGTTGGTCTTACAGACCGCAGTTACAAAGCGAATGATGATTATAGATGATACATTACATTACAGTAGAACCGTAGAATAGACCGGTAGCGGAACACTTACATAAACAAACGCTTAGCAGCACCTTAACGCATGTATATTTGTAGACAGTTCGGCGCGGCGAGCCAGCAACCGGACCGCGTGGAAGCAGAGTCAGTGCGTCGCCAGCGGCCTCAGCCACGCTCCCCCCAGGTTCTGTAACACTCTCTTCTACTCTTTAATTCTTGTCTTCTCTCTCTTTGGATTAAAATAATCCTTTAGTTCACCTACTTTTTAGACCTTACTAAGCATAACAGCCCTTCAATCTTTTAAAGTTGATATCGATTTATGAATATTAATGTTAACATTATTCTTTTTTTTACCTTTCTCTTTATATAACAAATAAATTCTCTTTATTAACAAATAAAAATCATTTAATTTACTGTCTTATAAGTTGCTATCGATAAATGGATGATAATACAATTCTTTTACTTTAACTTTACAATTAATAACTTATGAAGGAAAGTTTCAATAAAACTAAATTACAATCGGAGTTTTTACATCTATAATTGTACTAAAATTTGTTCACATAGAATTATTATTATTCATATGTTTTTTTTACTAATTTACTTTTAACGGATTTCAAAAAAGGAGAAGGTTCTCAATTCGACTGTATTTTTTATTTATGTTTGAACCTTCGTTACTTTCGACTGATTTTGTCAATTTTTTTGATTGAGTGCTGGTGCTTTCCATGGGGTTCCATCTTAATTTGGTTCAATTCTGACAAAGGAGAAAACCACATAAGTCTTAAATTTGCAATTAGAGTGTGCGCAACAAATAGACGAATAACTTCGCTTCTACCGATCCGATTCTCACGAACCTTTAAGTGAACATTAGGTATCTAGGATAAAATGATATAATGAAAAATGTGACCTTCTACTCGTCGATCTTGATGATGGAGATGTTCTGCTACCCAGAACCAAAGAAGTTACCCATTTGGTCCTTACAAATATATAATAATATTACTGAGCAGAGACATCCTACATAAAGTTTGACCTTCAACTCCTCAGCCCTGATGATGCAGGGTTACTCCAAACCTAAACCATAGAAGTTGGCCATTTGGTGCCTGCATACATGCGTAAGATTACTATGCAGAGATATAAGATGAAAATTTTGACCTTCAACTCCTCAAAATCCTTACGTTTGTATTTATGTTTCAATTTATGCTTTCGTATTAATTAAATTTACGAAGTAAAATTAGTGACATTATATGAATACAAATATAAGTTTATCATCACACTTCGGACTTCTGTACTATGTGAACTATGTACTGTGTATGAAAAAACCAATATGAATATATGAAATTGAATATTTTTTTTGCTTTTTTGTGTCACACAAGTCGGTTTCTACTTTTTGTTATTTTTATTTATTTACTTTGGTAAGCTATATATTAATGTTATTCTGATCACTGTCTGATGTATTGCTTGGTAAGGACAAAAGGGACCAAACTCAAAATTTCGGCAAATGAGTTAATTCGAAACTACTTTTAAAACTGTACTTTATCGTCTAGTGAATAAAAAAGGCGACGATTTCATGCCTGAAAAGGATAAACATAAACATTACGTCTCTTTCATAATCGCGCACTTTAAGGAAGTCCGCAAAATGTGAACACAACATTGTTATTTCCGTAAAATGCTCAATTCGTATTAAATCCCTTTTATTATCACCGTGCGATATTATACATCTTACATTATTTTATCATTGTTCCTATTCTGATATTGTTTTACCAGGCCGAGTTCCGCCCTCAGTCAGTCCATATCGGCCTCAAGCGGGAGCATCAGCAGCATCTCCGCCGCCAGCTCTCTTGGCTCGGCCCGGGGCAGACCGATCGCCGCCCGCACATGTTTGTATTTTTATCTTAATATATATGATTAGCTGGACTGAATGTTTGTGTACTATTTCTAATAATTCCGTCAAGGGGTACGTAGACTTTATTGAAATCTTACCTAAATAATAAAACATAAAAAAAAATATTGATTTCGAGTCGATAAAGTATATCCGCAAAATTCGGATTGTGGAGTATTTTGTTCAATACTAATTGTGCAAATAGTCGCCACATGCGTGTGCATATATTGGCCACTCGGATGCCATCTTGAATTCCTTAAAGCCGATTCACGTAATAATAGGATAAACATGCTATCTAAGGGCTATTTTCCTTACATAGTTTTGATATTTTATACTAAATTTTACATCGCATTTCTGTATCACGCTGCCGCGCTGTTGAGGTTCGTATGAATTTGCTCGGAATTTGAATTTGGGTGTCGCTAGCACTGGGACCAGTATATAAAACTGTAAACTAGGTACTACAAGAGGTGGCGTCTAGCAAACTGCCAGCTTTTACGAGCATTTGCTCCTAACTCTAAGGTGTAATACCTTTTAATTGATTATAACTTTCAAAATATCTACCTACCTATAGTCACATTTCAACCGAGCGAATCCAGGTTTTCATTTAGTAAATAAAATAAATACATAAGATGTACTCGAGGCCTTCCGATCAAGTTTTGAAGGGTTCAACGCTTTTGTGATTTATTATGAGTAGGAGTGTGATTGGATTTAAATACTGTTTGTTGATAATGATTTAGGTTATTTATATTTGTCCTTCTCGTCTTTTCTAGGTTCTCTCATCAGTCAGGGCCGGCCAATATCGTCCGCAGTCGCCTCTTCGAGGCCCTCTGCCCGCTCCACCTCGCTCCCGACAGGTGACAGTATCCTCTCCCGGTTCACCCAGTAGCAGCTCCGGAAGCCACAGTCCGGCGGATACAAT
The DNA here is from genome assembly GCA_002930495.1 of Cecropterus lyciades. NCBI lineage: Eukaryota > Metazoa > Arthropoda > Insecta > Lepidoptera > Hesperiidae > Cecropterus > Cecropterus lyciades. Next base: position 275,143 of record MOOZ01000604.1, on the reverse strand, counting down.
TAAACATGGTGGTTCGGTGTCGTCCATCCTGCGACAGCCGGAACGGGCGAGCTCTCCCCGGTCGTCGCCGAGGAACTCTCCGCGGGCGTCGCCTCGCGACTCACCGCGCAGCACTCCTCGGGACACCACGCCTCGGGAGTCGACGCCACGGGATTTGACCCCACGAGACATGACCCCACGTGACTTGACACCGCGCGATCTGACTCCGAGGGAGAATGCGAAAGACGCGATGTCTCGTGAGTCGACGCCGCGCGAGAACGGTTCCCGCGAGTCCCCGCGGTCGGCGATCCCCGGCACGTCGGCGGGGTTGGCCGTGACGCTCAACTCGAGCAACGGCGGCCTGAGCCCGCGCTACAGCTCCACCAACCCGTTCCTACAGCAGTACGACGCCGAGGAGGAAGCGGAGGCGTGGCGCGCCGCCGACATCTTCTCCACATCCACGCACACATAGTGCTCATAGCGAATTGAGATTTTCTAGTCAATTTTTTTATTGAATCGAAAGAGTGCTACGATTCTGCTGTATATTATGTTGTTTAACGAGCGTGGTGCGCGTTCGTGAAATGTTTGTTATATATAGAGCGAGTTACATTGTATATTATTGTGAGAATGTTTACCTACTGACGCGCGAGGTTCGCCTCGCCGACCGCCGCCGCCCCGCCCCGTAGCCACTATAGCGTTTATCATATTGTATTGTACATTGTATATAATATACGTATATGTAGGTACGCTCCAATTTTGTACCAGTAGGGCGGGGCCCCGGCGGACGGCCCGAAGCGCTACACACATCATCCCACATATCAGAGGCTTGCGTACACATTCGACACATTTCTGGTGGCAAACGTTATGATCCAGACCTTTTAGACTCAACAGTAAATCACCTATACAGGCAAAGTTGTGTCGTGATGGCACTATTATCAAAATTATTTAATCGAGTGTCGATAGTGGACACAAGTCAGTAGCTCGAGTAGGGAGAGTGTAATATAGATCAGACGTGTGGACTGTCTTGAGACTGAGACCATATCAGAGTAGCTCGTGCATAGAACCCCTCGATGGAGATCCGTCGTAGAACGAGCGATTACGTGACATCGTTGGAAACGTCTAGAGGAAGCAAGCTGGTAAAATTTAACTTAATCCAAATAATCCTTGTTCATTATTAACTTAATAACTATATTGTATAACGGTATATTAAACTAAAATAGATTTAGTAAAGCATTTTTACGAGTCGCTAATTCTATGAAGGACTGGATTCTTATCCGTTGAGATCGGTCGCAATCTCAAGATCGGAGATGCTATTTGCGAATTTCGGGTATCAAAGAATGCACTACATCTCAACAAAATTCAAACAATAATCATATGGTTTAATCAGACACGCCCTGAGCGTTACATCACTATTATACTCAGTAATTAATACACTTCATTTAAAGCATTTGTCATTTTAAGACCGTGCTAGAATCATAAATTAAGTAATTCTTAAAGAAAATACATCCATCATTTTATATCGTTTATTCTTTATTTTGAAGATCTACAAGCTATTACAAATAAAGTGAGCAAGCTGAAGTGATATTTCGTACATAATTTACTATCACTCATTCAAGAATGAGTAGTACGTAAAATGAAGAAGGTAAAGTGATAATATTTATAAGAGATAAATGAGAATATTATCATCAGAGTGAATGAAGTAATTCCTAAGATAAAGCCTTTATTTTAAATTAAATGTTAACGTTTGTTGGCGAAACTTTTTAAAATATGACTTTCCGTTCAGAGCTTTTAGCTTTCAGCTCAGATTTGTGATTTTTAGCTCAAGGGCGTATCTGTGATATAAATCTATGAGTATACCTAGTAAGATAATGTTTATTCGGTAACGAGATTCGCAAATTGGGTTTCAGTTCTTATTACTAGCGTCTGCTAGACATATAAGAGTGGTAGAAATTGACCAATGACAGCACTGATCCAATTTTCACTGCCATGATTGGTCCATTTTATATAGAATGCATATTATTATAATTACACTTATTTATATGTCTGTCGGAGGCTGTTTGGTTACATATTGCTTTTGAGCAACACTTCAAGACGAAGTTTTGTTACTGTTTGTTATAAATAGTATTGCACAAATAACACGACTGATATGGGACACAATGTTTTTGATACTTTACTGTTTTACCTGTTTCTCGTTTGTGATATCTTAGAAATTTTGTTCGAACCTCGTCTGCTATTCGTTCACGAATTCCAGTCACTGTTTAAATATCGACTATACGACTGAATAGACGATTTATATTTCGTTAACTTTATCGTTGTTTTCGAGGCTTGCGAACTGGAACAATACATTTTATAATACAGAATTTTACGACTTAATATTACAAGTTTTCAGATTCAGTAGACTAATTATGTAATACTCTATAACTTTTATAGTTATATTCATAAACTTGACTTGGGTTGCTTGTGCTAAACGGTAATACTAACTATCTACTCTACGGTACTTTTAAATAATATAATCTTTATAATAACGTTTAACTAATAGAATGTTGTAAACTATAGCTTGTCCATTGTTAGCGAATTTACTCCATTTTGATATGAAAAGGAATTCATGCGCGGATGTTTTCTTAAAAATAAGGGTAGAGTTACATTACACCGACGATATTGCTGTTTCATTTATCGCGTACGGTATTTCATGCAGTCGATTACCAATTTGACTATTAAGTGTAATAGAGAAGCAGAGGTTTCACGAGACGTTATTAACTCATGTGTGTGTGTTAAGTCAAGTTACCGAAACTATTCATGTTGCAGACTTTTTAGTAACATAAAGATGAAATTAAACTTTAGTTACGGAATTACGCCGTAAGATTTCGCTGCTTATAAACAAACATCACAGTCTGCGTAATGTAGATCTATCTTTATTATCTATTCTCAAGGTTGAATCGATGACAATATGATTTTTGATGTAAATTTAAAGATCTGATAAACTTTGAAGATTGAATACCTTCGCTTTTGAATTTTGTAATAATATTTCATTGACTCTTACTGTCGGACTTGACTCTGTCTTTTATACTAATGCGTCTTATTAAAAACAGGTTGGAAACTATGAATCTTTTCATCAGTTCAAGTTATTAAGATAAAGGTCTACGAGATAGTATACAAAGAAATTAGTAGTATTAAGTTTTCTATTTAATTCGGTTTATTACGGCCGTTTAATCTCAGTTATTTGTGTCATCTAATATTATGTAGGTATTAAATATTTATGTACCCAATTTTTAATTTATCATTTTTATTTTCGAACCACATTTCAAAATTGTCATTGTTTGTATCTAATGATGATGAAATGATTTGTTTCTTGAGTATTTTAAAAACTTTTTAGCTTTCCGGGTGGCATTTTTCACAAAAATAATGTCTCCGATTAAGTTTGTTATTATTTCTAAATCCGCTCAAAGCCTTGTAAGAGTATCTTATGCAGGCAGATATATTCGTAAGCTATCTTTTTTACCACTTACATACAATAGGTATGAATCTTAACACTTTCTTGTGTTTAGCAAATAGGAAAAACATTATCAACAGACATCTGAGTTATCAGTAAATATAGAGATAAAAGATTCAAGACATTCCGACATTAAGATCAATATAGTATACAAGTGTACGATAGGAAGACTTGAAGTGTCGCTCGACAGTGCGTAGCCGGCGTTCGCGGCGGTAGTGTGTAGTACTACGGCGCACGCTTGAGTTGGCTTTCGCGGTGGCAACCCATTGATCTGTTTCTAGCCCTATTTATGTAGATAATCTGTTGTGAGATTAAAGTTAACGATTTAGTCGTCCGTAAAATAATAGTTCAATTCTGTACGCTTGTTCAGAGATCAGTGTAAACGTTGCTTATTTGGAAAAGCGAGTGCTCTATCATAGTAGCTTTTTCTAAAGGCTCGTTTTAAGCGCGCTCTTATTATATTGATGTTAAGTTCTAAATGTGTAATGTTTGTTTTATAAAAAAACAAATGTTGTTTAAATGTAGGTATCTACTAATAATGCTTGATATTTCATATTAACGGTCGTAAGGCATTATTGGTTTTTTATTATGCCTCTCCTTAACAAATCCTTAAAATTAAACAGAGCAACGATTACATCTTCTTTTGTAAAGCAGAAAAAATGTACCTACATGTTTTACATGGTGTTGCGGTACGGGAAATAGTAAAAATAAAATGATACATTTCTTCATAATGATTTATATTCCAGACATTTTGACAACAATAATAAAACAAAAACAAAACGCATATATTTTCTTCTATTTCTTTTTCTTCTTAATTTGTAACTAATAAAACCTCTTCAACACATGGTATTTTAACATTGTCGACATATGAAAAGGTACTAGCTACCACTGAAGATAAAGCAAATAATGGTGACCGTTTATTTTCTAAGTGGTTTCAAATTCTAGCATTATATTTACTTATAGTGCAATTAATATAACACTTCCAACATACCAACATTCCTTTACACTGATCTTTTAACAGTCTTTGTAGCTAGTTATGTTTTCAACTGTGTGTTCATTGTTTATATTTATTAAAGACAAACTTTATATTTCTTCTATAGATCATATATGAGTTAAATGTCTTTTAAATAAGTGTGAAAATTAATCCAGGGTTACTTTTCACTTATTTACGGTAAAACCGATAAAAGGTTATTCTTATTAGGGCAGGCATGAAAGATGTAGCCGTCTTTCACAATTATTTAGGTGCTCATTATTTAATATTTGGAAATATAATATGGGAAGAAATATAGTTATACCCACTCGTTAAATTACTTGAACCTAATCAAAGTTTAGTAACGGAAATACGAATGTATTGTTTACTTAAAATGTAATTGATTAAATATTTATATAATTGGAAATATATAAATGTTAGATGTGCAATATGTACGAATAGATACTGTAAATTACTTACATATTTGGGATTAATTACAATCTTTTTATCTTTTACATCAGATATTCTTATGAGAGGTAATTAATTTTACTGATAATTTTGTGACCATAGTATTGATAGGTGCCAAAGATATATGTAGCGCCCTTATACGTGTTCCAAAAATTGATTGCGCGGTAACAAAGGCTTGTGCAACTGGCGACTGGTAACAAGCAATCAGTGACTTACTATTTTTTGTTATTGACTTTTAGTTCAACTATTAGGCTTCAAGAGGTCATTTCTTTTATATTTACCAGGTGGTACCAGTGTATTTCGACGTTTGATGAGAGGAGGTTGCCTTTCGGTGGGAGGGTGTGGCTCACGTCACCACCGTCTCACCCATTTCTAGCGTGAAACAGTTCTTGCATTGCGGTGCAAGGGTGTGGCTCATATTCACATGAGGCGACTATTTTAGTCCTCTTGAGGAGAAACGCATCCGTGATCAACTTCAGAGAACCCCTGTTATATGAAGTTGGTTACATCTATAAGCAACTTACAGGGCACTCATGGACGTCTGTCCATGAGAAGCAGTGGCCATTTACCATCAGGTGGAGTGCATGTTCGTTTGCTACTTCCATATTATAAAAAAAAATACTAGTCGCTAGTAACTGTTTCTCGCCTTTGGTGTACAAGTCACTTGATAATAATATTTCTTTCACTTCACACGGTGCTACTGTCACCATCACATAATATGTCAGTACCTATCATAAAAATGAATCATTCCTAAACTAAATTAGGTTTTACAAATTGTGTGCGCCTACATATATTTATATCGAATTTAATAGTGGCACGAGGCTCGTATAGTACAATACCTCGTATACTTGTATTATAATAATTATGAATATACACATAACGTTAACAGTTATGTTGCTTCTATGAATAGTATAGATCCCGGTTCATTACTTCAGAGCAATAAATGATCATAACGTACATGTAAATATGCTTAATTTATGTTGTGTTTGATGTGTCATTGTATGTTATCATGTGTAATTAATAGATGTTCATTATATAGAGTATTGTAGAGGCGGGAGTGGTTTGGGTTGCCACCGCCGTTTGTTTGCATTGCGGGACTGGTAGTCCCACAGATATCAGTATTTCGACATTTGGTAAAGTAGCGTTACTGCGTGTACTTAAGGTAACGATTAAGCCGCTCGTATCTGTACCGGGCGGCTGAACACAGACAAAAATAAATAATACGACGTTATAAGTGACTTTTATTTTTCACCTCTTTTCACCCTCTTTTGACCTATTTTGTTAGGAAGGGATAAGTATGTTTTCGCATCTTTGAATGTTTGTAATATCAAAAAGCGCAGTAGTGGCTTGCAAAATTCTTTCTTTCTTTGTGTTGTCATTGCACGTGAGTGCATTTACTTGAAATGTTTAGTTCTTTATTACACCATATATCATCTATAAAGGATGCACAAATTTCTATCATGAAGGTTTTTGGATAGATGACGTCAAACAATCAGTATGATAGCGATCTATTTTTCGATTTTGTATTTGCGATCTTCTACCTAAGTAGTACCTGGATCTTCTACGGTTACAAGAAGAGACTCCAGCAATGAGAGTTTAAAAGGTTTGCAGACAATAAATTAGCAGTTTTGAGCGCCTGTCATCCTGACACTCATATGAAATGAAATGAAAAATCTTTATTTTGCATAGGCCTACGGTGACACTTACAAATTGTCAATAACAATATTTTTTCTTACACTACCATCGGATCGAAACACGACCTCAACTGAGAAGATCCGGCAAAAACTCAGTGGGTTTGTCTTCATTTCCTTGTATTACTTTGTACATTTTTTTAACCATCTTATTTATTACATGGGCAATAATAGCTAACTCCAGTATCTTGCCTTGCCATTTGACTAAATTAGACGCTTGTTTGGCAAGATACGCTACACTTTGACATTTAATTAAGTATTGAAATATATATAATTACTCAGTCCCAGGATGTTTTGTCTTCTATGTAATCAGAAATTTTATAATATACTTTACGGCACAGTTTGTTCTTAATCACTGCTTTATACTTATTGAATAAAAAATTTCTTATCTCAGCTGAAAGTTTATTGTAAAAGCGTATACATTGACCTATAAAAGAATTATCAATTTTGTGAAGACGAGTAACATGTGCAGAGAGATTGTGCTTGTTTCTTGTATGTATTTATATCATGTGTATTACACCGATGCGAAGCGATATATAATATTTAATTAAAGATGACCATTTAATTTTCTAATTAAATGGTCATCTAATAATATAATATATAAAAAAAGAATTCTTGTAGTTGTACGCCATTTAATGACTGAAAATGTGTAACCGCATTGCAATAAACATGCTTTAAATACCATCTAGCGATAAAATTTGATATTTTATTGTCTTTTAAATTATGAGTAGATATATAGATATCTACTCATAATTTAATATATGAGAAGATATCTATATATCTACTCATAGATATAGATCTAACATTGATAAAACATGATAATTAAAGTCTTTCAATAGTACAAGAAACATCATTATATATGATGAATAAAACCTTTTTTAACTGCATGCAAAACATGCAGTGTTTCTAATTATAATTATCAGTTATAGTTTTATTTATAGTAAACAGAAAACTACAATGATAAAAGCTTATACCTACATTAGATAATTATCTTTAGATTCTTCAATGTATTTGATGATGCTGCATCTCTGCATTTCCACGATGTCATAATCATGAACTTCATCCCCAATTATTCGTAATACATTTCGTATACATAGTATATAATATATTTTTTTCTTCCGATTCTTTAAAAAATGGCGTAATTTTCTTTAATACGCTATAAACTTTTTTTTGTCAATTTATCCTTGCACTGGGCGGCAAAATTAACTTCCGCCTCAGGCGACTTGATCCCATTATACATTTTAATATACATTTTTTTCTTTTTTTTTTACAATATCGCATTAGAAAACGACCATGTAACTAATGTAAATAATCTATGAGCATGTACCAAATCGTTAAACCCTAGTCCGCAGGAGTAGCACCGCGCCTGACCTTATTCAGGTGGAGTCTACCTGAATAAGAAAATAATAATATTTTAATTCTTTTAAAAGTTATAACTTATCATAGTTCACTAGCTTAATTGATAAAATAAAATTAAACAAACAAGTGTCAATAGAATAAAATATTAATTCACTTTTCATCTATAAAATCGATTTTAGAAAGTTTGTGTGAAATAACAATTATTATTTCTGTTATTCAGGATGTATTTCAAAGTAGTATAAAATTCTTAACGCAAAATACGACGCCCATTAAAATTTACTGACGGTAAGTTACCACATCTAGCCGTGGACATCTAGAATCAACTCTCGATAAGATAAGAGCCTTGAGATTTTCACGGATGGGTTGCTCCCCTGAAGACTAAGTTGAAATGCCTCGGATGTCTTTCCTTTCACAATCTTCAAACCATAACACAGCAGCGCTTAACACTAACGTTACTAAGGCTACTGCAGTTACTAAGGCAGAAATAGGTGTGGCAGTGGTGCTTCCAGAGTCGAACCCCAAAGGTTCTAAATTTATTTACAAACCTACTTACTTAACGACTTACACTATCGATATACTAGCATTGCATTCACATATAAAAAGACAATATCGATGTACGTACACATAAAGTACATTTAAAATTTGAAACAAAAAAATCTAGTTCTAACATAAAGGAGTAACGATAACGTTAAGTATGGATTTCGTAAGATTCGTGGAGTGGAAAGGTAATATTTATAAAAGGGGTCCTGCCCCTTCTGATCTAGTTCACTGACTCGGCGGCATTCAGAGCCTTAGCAGGAAATCAAAGTGTGCTATTGATTTATTACGTAATCTTACCCCGGACTGATGGATTTTGACCTTCCATCATAATTAATGAGAGACACTGTAATGAGTGATGAAAATAAACATTTATTTATTCGTATCATATTTTACCTACATATATATGTGATATATTGGTGACTAACGCAAGACATATATTTCTTTTAAACTTATACTTCAGGCAATAATAAACCTTCTTATATATGTTTCAAAATAAATTTTCCTGTACTGTTACCATCTAAACCATTATTAAACATATTTTGAAAGAAGTAGAATCCTTCGTGTTTCGACAGAAGACCGACATATTTATTTCTATTGTGGAAGACAGAAGACTTTAAAACCAAATCGTAATAACCTAGTTCTCAGGAGTAGCACCGTGTCTGACCTAATTCAGGTAGACTCCTATTTTAATTCTTTTTGAAATTGATTAAAGCTGCCTATAATAAACTTATTATTTATCATACTTCGCTCGTTAAATTGTTAAAATAAAAACATAGTGTTAATATAATACTTTTAGAAATGAGAAGCCATTTAGAAAAATATGACTGACCGGAACTATATAAGGCGGACAGAAAACTGTCAAGACACACCTCCGGCATTAGCTGGGTCCGCAACCGTCCCTCCCTCGAGCGAAGGTGGAAGGTCGAGGAACCCGGCAACGGCGACCAAAGCCATCTCCCCTTCCAGTTCAGTCTTCTTGTCCCGGCTGAGCTTTAGGCTCGCCACAAAAACCCGGTGAAGCTG
>MOOZ01000604.1:178707-190146 GCA_002930495.1 Cecropterus lyciades | reverse complement strand
ATTCAGATGTCTGTTTGGCCGGGGATCGAACCCAGGACCCACTGCGTGTCAGACCGGTATGGTGACCGCTCAGCCACGCGGGTCGTCATTGTATTTAACGTGTATTATCGTATCGTTGTTATGTAGGAAGTAGAGCATGATACTGTCGGGAACAATTTGTGCCCATTTACATGATGCAAGCTTCTTGACTGCTGCCTACAATAATTTTAAGGCAAAAATTTTCTAGCGTTGTTTGAACATCTCACATTCTTGCTCTACTAGGCAAGCTTATCATTCCAAAATATGTATGTTCATAAATATTTTTAATTTTACTCTTGTATGCTATTGGATTCTCTTTACATTTAACCACAAGAGCAGTGAGTGTGGATGAGTTCACCGTTGCCACTCTTTTGAGATAAGTATATTGAGATAAAATCATAAAACACATTTAAATCCTAATATTCCTTTTAAAATCTTGTGAAATCCCATTACCTAAATCCTTAATTCTATTTCTGTTTTCAGTTCTCTCCATATGCTTTTTGCTATTTTTAACTCAATTTATTTAACAATTGTTGCTGTATTTCATTCCTAAAATTAACTTTTCTTAACCTTATTCCTTAATTTGTACTTTGCTCTAATCGCTAATTTAATTATTGCACCCTACCTATTCTTGATGTTCTTACTCTCTCTAACTCCGCACCCTAAGGTTGTCTGGAAGAAATCGCTGTTTAGCGATAAGATCGCCTTTTGTATTTTAAATTGTAAATTCTCATGTATTTTGCCTCTTTTTTTGGGTACAATAAAGTTTTATTATTATTAAAATAAGAACCTGTCTTCACTTCAGTTTAATAAAAAATCATCAATGCAAATACTTGCAATATTCTGAGCGATTGGCACATAGTACGTAGGTTGGTTTCAATCCGTAAAATGTGTGTCCATCCATAAAATCCATGGGCGGCAGTGGACTGCATGCTCGTTAGGTACTTTATTTTCATAAAAAAATAATTTAGCGTTCTAAATGTGGCCACAAACTATACTGTATTACTTCCTAACTGCTAAAACATATTTGAGTCCAGATAAGTGAGATTCGTCCCTCGGTTACACAGATTAACGAGGTTTTAGGGAGCTTTACGATAAGCTGGACAAGCTCCACTCCAGAAAAGTTGTTATATCGATATTGTACATTAATCAATTAAACTGATGCAACTTCTGCAACAAATTCTTTATAAACGAGACCATGAAACAAGTACACCTATAATCCCGTATACAAATTGAACGTACCTAAATATTATGTCATAAGTAGGTTAAATCGAGCTAACCTTTGTATTCGTATCATGGCAACGTGTACTGTATTGATATTAACGAACACAAGCGTCCAAATATGTATATTTGATTCCGGTGACTATTAAATTCACATTAGTACCACGCTCGAGCAATTGTGTAACCGTATTCGTGTGTTAATAACAAGCGAGATACAAGCACGAGAACAAGCGAATAGAGTACACACTTGGCAGAAACACACCACCATTTGTGCTAACGTATTATAAGCTCTGTTTGTGAATTTGCCGTGTATGTATGAAGACTGTACGATTCGACGAAGCAGTAAAGTAATGAGCCGGTCGTGTGACCGGTTGTGTGGTAGTGTGACCGCGGTTTTTTAGGGGGATAAAAATTGAATATGATTTGCTGGTAAAGATATTTATACGTATCACAATATTTTCGTGAAAAGCCCAGAAATTATCATAACTCTCAATACTTACTATTACATTTTACTTCTACATTATTGGACGTTTGGAACTACATGGAAGAGGAGAGGTGTATTTCAAAAGCTGCTCTCATAACTGACAGAAATACATATATTAAAAATGGATTTGGTTGAAATTATGACTTTCTTTCAGTCAAAGTACCTCTAAAGTTATATCATTATATACTTCCTAGCTTTTCTAACAAAATCTAATAAAACTGCAGGTGTGAAACTTCCAACGAGAATTGTTATGAATGAAATATTGTGTAGCGTGAGCAACAACAAGTAAATAATGGTTACGGAAACACAGAGTAGAGATTCGCTTTGGGGGTTTGTCGAAACGCGTGCCACTTTGTACGTTCGAATTATAGAAATAATAATATTAATATTGTTTGATTCGTCCGTAGTTGTATATCAACAAGTTTTTATAAGTATTATTAAGGTGGTTAAGTGCGGGTGATCTTTGTATATTTATGAATACCTGCAGAATTGGAAAAGCTTATAGTAGTTTTAAAGATGTTAGCTTATAGAAGAATGTTAACGAGCTCTCACTCAAAAAAGCGAAGGCTTTTTTTGTAAAGGATAACATGGCCATTATTTAAGATTATTCAGGGACCGTGCAAGAAAATTAAAAAAGTATACTGGATCATCTAGACCCTAAACTCCACTCTTATTACGACTCTAGCAACCATATGACTGGCGCGGTCGTATTACAGCCGCATCAAAATGTTATTTCTCTTTTACGGTAGTCAATTTAATTTCCGTATGACGTAAAACTGGGACGCCTGGGTAATTTGCTGAAGTAAAATTTCAACGGATCTCTATACGGTATTGTCGGAGGAATATCGTTCGCGTTTCAATTGACGGCAGGTGAAGCGATGTGCGATTTTATTCCCGTACGTCTGGATATATACGACTTATTAGATTTTAGACTAATACTATCTCAGAATCAATACATTCTAATATATAACGGGTATCCACGATACACAGTTTTGAATATATGATTTACTAGCTGAGCCAGCGGTTTCACCCGCGTTTAAAAGAAATGTAACGTGACATACATTAACCGAAATTTTATACCTTTAATAATCTGTATTTTATTCTTTTACCGGTACCGCCGCCGTACCTTACGCCGGTACCGCCGCAAATGCTACGTCTCGCAATTTTTTAATCTGTAATATCTTCGAAAATATTTATTTAAATCATATGCTGTAAAGGGCCATATAGATCTATATTAAATGAACACTGTATTTAAGGTATTTAATTGGATAAGGATTAATGCTGTATTGGTTAAAATCGCTTCAAAAATTAGCCATTATTTGTCGTAAAAAGTAAATGTGGGATATGTATAAGAGATAGACATATAACATCGTGGAGTTTTCTGTAGACCTTTTCAATGTGTACAATACTTAGTATATTATTTTGATAAATCTCATAGGATTCAGCCTGCCCTGGCAATGTAAGCGGAAAAAATGTAATTATTTACAATATCACATTAGAAACCTTAAAAATAACAGTATTTCTCCACTATTTAATGGATGTCATTATACATATAAACCTTCCTCTTTAATCAGTCTATGTATTAAAAAAAACTGCATCAAAATCATTTGCGTAGTTTTAAAGATTTAAGCATACAAAGGGATATAGGGACAGAGAAAGCGACTTTATTTTATACTATGTAGTGATTTATGAAGATATATCATTTTGTTTTGACAACGAGCCTGGCAGCGCAGTCACCGTACCGGTCTGACACGCTGTTTCTGTTCTGAGTCTAGGTGTTAGAATATTAGTTTTTGTGTATGTTCATAACATTTACGATACAAGAATGATCTTATTATGGGGCTATAAGCGTTATTGTCATCATCTAGGTATGTCGTGGACATTGAGATGAGCGTACGTTTTTTACATTTATTATAAAATCACTAAAATGATACGAACTCCTTTTTTGTAGTTATTACAATGTAATGAATATCTTCAGTCACTCATATTACGTAGATATGTTATGATTGCCAACTAACGGTAATGTGACTAAAGGCGTTCACCGCACAATAAGTGACGGTATGTGAAACTTGTTTTTAACTATTTTAATATTATTGAGAAATCATGAAAAGAACAGATTTTTACATCTATCTAACAAATTACTCAACTCATGTTCCAAAAACATTTAATCAATCTACCATTACTAAACATAAATAGTTTAAAGAGTAATAAAAAAAAATAATCAAACATTTTAATTACTGCCTTGTAATACTCGAGGCAAAGGTTGGTGCTTCGTTGAAACAGTACGAATCCGATTAATACAGCCTCCAATTAGCGAGGATCGAACAATGGCTGGTTGACTTCGAAAAATGCTGACTGAAACAAAACAATGAAGGCAGTATTCCTAATTACTGCGGGAATGTAATTTGCACCGGAAAATGATCTATAGACAGAATATTTATCTAGATAGAAGATCCTATATTTACTATTATACCTACATTTTGGTTGTATGTGCACCACAAACCATATTGTAATGTTGAGGGTTTTAATTGTTTTACGAAGAACCCTAAGTATTTTTGAAAAATTAAAGTAGCCTAAGTTACGCCTTATGATATCAGCTATCCAACAGAGAAAGTCCCGTCAAAATCGGTCCAGCGGTTTCAGAGATTACCCAGAACAAACAGACAGACAGACAGACAAAATTTTTAGTGATTGATGTTTTGTTATCAGTATCGTATATACTTTCATATGCATTTGGTAAAAAGCTATAATTTTGATATTACAAACAGACACTTCAATTTTATTTATATGTATATATTGTTATTACATCATAATAATGCAAGTTCGTATCCTCATGATGACTGGCCACTGATAAACACAGACATCTGTTATCACCCTTAGATGGGATAAGAGTTCTACCTGAAGTCTGACTTTATGTCGGTACATCCGTATCCGTATCTACATAGCATATATTTACAAAAAAACTAGAGAAACGAAAATAAGTAATAAAATAAATTGCATTCTTCAGATGTCTGTCTGGCCGAGGATCGAACCCGGAACCCACTGCGCTACGTGAGTCGTACCATACCGGTCTTGTGCTTGTTTATAATTTCTATCCAAGGACGGCATAAAAACAAAATCAAAGGACGGCAATGGTTATTTTACCTCTGGTCAGTGGAGGATTTATTAGAAGGCTGAGTAGCCTGGAGCCTACGACGGCAAATTTTAGGTGCGGCAAATATAATGATATCTTGTCCATTCGCTATATTTTGTCGATTCTCTTACGTCTATCAATTTCTAAGATTGTTGAAATGTTGCGTTAGCCACTTTTCTTTCGCTGACTTAAATTCCTAAATGGGTGGCTACGAAATTAATTTCGGCCACGCCATTGAATAAGCTAGCCTACTGGCGGCAATTGTGTAAATCCGTTACTTTCTCTGGTCGTATATTAAATAACTAGTTTTGTGCAATTGTGGACGGTCCATTAAAATGTTTACTTTACTTCCGCTTTTGAATAACAAAGAAATTGCTTACAAAGAGTAAGCGGGAACATCTTCAGCTTGAATACCAATCCGATGATCAATTCGTTCATTCAGAGAAGTGAAGTTTGAATTGAATAATTCATGGGCACTCATCAAGGTTTGAAGGGATTTCAAAACTTTACCATATTGCTTGCAATATAACAACAAATTTATTTTTATATATTAAAATAGCGGAACATCACGAATCCCACAGAAAGAAAACTTATACAGATTATTGAATAAACACTTTGTAAAAAGCGAACTATGAAACAGGTGATTATTTGACCGATAAAACTGTGTGGTCTGAAGTGGTTTCACATCGCCATCAACCGGAGTTGACATTGTACTTGAAACATTTTTAAAAGATATATTGTGTAATGGAGTTTTTTATCGCCTTTTATTCTCCAAAACGAAACAGTGGTGGAACTTGCAAAGTGATGGTTCAAAAACCATTCTGTAAAAAATCTACTTTCATTAAAGGATATTTTATTTATTTGTATCTTCAATATCAAATTTTCTTCAATATCATATCTTTCAATATCAATATTAACCATAGTGACTTTTGTATTCATAAACTACTCTATCGTTATGCTATAACTGCATGTCTATCGATGAAAAGTGTTCGGGTAATGAAGATACTGTTGGACACGGGTCACAGAGTGAAAGAGGTTAAGATCACTCAGATGTGTACGTTTCCTCGCGATGTTTCCGTCACCGTAAAGTAGTGATAACTAATTTCTAATACGTACATCATTAAAAAAATAGTAGAGCGTGTCTGGGATTTGAACTTCGGGCCCTCGACGGGGAGGCCGAGTTTCAGCCATTAGGTTATCTCTATTCCTAATTACTTAGTTCAATCCCACGTGAGTTACGCTCGTAAAAAAGTTTAAACATTCATTAATAAAAATTTGTCAGTGTCACTTGTGACGCAGTATTTTTTTTTTGCAATATAACTCCTTTTATAGCGTAATTTCAGGTAAAGATTACGATGCGAGGCTTTCAGGGCAATATTGGAGCGTGTAAAAATGTTCCCAGCCGCGCTGTACTCACGTGTCGGAGGTGGAGTGTTCATAAATATAAATTTGTCACTGTCATGGTAGGAATATTTTTTATGCTACTAATATGAAAGAAATATAGTAAAGGCATGTAAGACCTAAAACTGGAAAGCCGTCACGGGACGCCTGGTAGATGTTAAACATCGTATTCGTACAAGAAATATGCATAAAAGACAAGATTGCCACAGCAACTAATTATATAACATAATGAAAATAACGCCATCTACGAACAGTACTCCGTACTAAGTCGTACTAACATTGCAGCCCTCTTAGTTTTGTTCAATACTTAATAGTTCCGAAAATATATGACAGATGGCGCTAAAATAAATAAGGTGTGGCGATCGCAACGCTAAAAATCAGGTTTACATGCGCCTATAGATGTTTCACATAAAAAAATATATCTCAACCATGTATTAACTTTTGCTTATGTATGACTTTATTCTAGTATTTTTAGAAAGATAATTCACCCTATTTTAGCTGTATAGTTTTATTTTATTATACATTTTGTGGAAAATAGCAGATTAGTTCTTAATTAAATTTTATTTATTCCGTACTTCGTATGTGCTAATATTATTATTAATAAGCATAGAACCTTATAAACAAAAACATTTTATGTATTTTCAAAATATAAATATAAAATACGAGCTTTTTACCGTCACTCTCGAGGAAGAAACCTTTAAAAGGTACCTGACGCCGTGGGAGCGTCGCCAGGTTATGTGGGATTTTTGCCGCACTCAAACCCGCCCGGTGGCCGTCCTCGGCGCTGCGAAGAAGACTCCGAGATCTCCAAAGGAACACAACCGGAGTACTCTGAGTGTCCACCAGCTCCAACCAGGTTAGCGGCTGCGCCCACCGTATCGTCTGGTCTTTACGACGATATGCGATCACACATACCGCCGTCCTTCCCGGGTTCACCTGGCTGGACGGTTCGAGCTCCCACTCTTGCCGTGATCCCGGAAGTCCCTTTTAGTCAAGGGATACTGTAGCCCTATTCTGATCCCGGAACTACAGGACGAAGGCCCTAAACTACCTGTGTGCCAAATTTCATTCAAATCCAATCAGTAATATTTGCGTGAAAGAACAACAAACATACATTTACATACAACTTCTGAAATATTATAATATATAATTATAATATTAGTAAGATACAGCATTTATTACGCGTTATTTGATATACAACATTCGAAAGGAGTTAGGGGAACCGTACTGGTACAGTTAGACAGGGAATTACCATCATCACACCTGCTTCTATCTTGAAGAAGCTCATGCGTTTCGCTGGAAATATGTGGATGCCGGCAGACTCAATACAAGGCGACTATCTTAATCTTCAAGAGCAGAAATACACCCGTAATTGGATGAATCTCTCTTCTATATGGAGTTGGTTACAAATGCCCATGGACGATAGTGGCCACTTATATCAGACAGCTCAGGGACAGCTCGTTTGGTACTTCAATTTTGTATAAAAAATACAAGTGGAAAGGAAGTGTCAAGAATATAAATGAACACTGTCCTTTATTACAAGTTAGTACGAACCTAAGCAATATTTTGAGACCGGATAGGAGATAAACATCTTATTTATTTATGGCCATCGCTCTTAAATTATCTTTGCGTGCATTTCGCATACGTAATGAACGTAAACAGGATGATGAGTATTTCGTATTCCGTTATCAGTGAAATATTACAATCGTTGTTTTACGACCTGTACGAAACAATTCGAGCATACAATACTAATGTTGATTTTTATATAAAACAATTCTTTATATACTTCATTGCTGTGCACTGGTCTAGGCTAGGCACAATTGAAGGCAGCTTGAAGCATACCAACAAAGCTACTGTACCTTAGTACATTTTAGTTTAATCATTATTTTCACCAAGTTGAACTATGAATTAGAACTCCTCATGCATATTTTTTGGTCTTTCTGTTTGAAATTGTCAAAGCAAAACGACTAAATTTAATTAAGGGAGTAAAAGTGAGGAGTAGTGAGTGAGTAGGAGGGAGAATACAGGATGCCTGAAGCCTCAAAGAGACAGAATAAAACACATAATGCAAAGTCTAATGGATCAGTTTGATTGGTCGTCAATCGGCACATGACCTCCACAAGCGATGGACACCATATCGATTCCTGTTTATGCTCAAAAAACAAAAGTCTCAAAAAAGTGTTGTCGTTAAAAAAAATCGTAAAGTTTAAGTTCAATTGTTTCTCAAATCTAATTATATAGTTAATATCTAGTTTTATAGCAGTTTCTTTCTAGTGTTCTTAATTAAAACGCAAAATAGTCTATGAAAAAGGTAAGATACTGTTAATTTGTGTTTTATTTTGAATATACGTCAGGGGCATTGTGGGGTACAACAATAGAGGTATAGTAGGGTATCGTTAGAGAAGTACCCAACCTAGCCCATTATTAAAAAGACGTTATTTACTGACTTCATAAACAGATTACCAGTTCAGTTCTTATCTATATATCGTATCTTCATTTTATCTTATAGGTATATTAGAATGTTAAGTACCCCACAATGCCCCCCTCTACCCTACATATTCCATATTTTGAGGTTATTTTTAGTCTTTAAATTTTATTCAAATCTATCCACTCTATCAAATTTTATTTCAGTTCAAAGTCAGAAGTAAATTTTTAACATTGTTTTACGTAGACAGAAAAATAAGTAGGCTACCACCTTACCCAAGTTATAATTATCAATAATTTTAAAACGAAACAAATACTATAAATTTTGTTACATACAAAAATAATCCTTAACAATGAAAAACAAGAAAAATCTCGGAAAAGACTGAAAAAGCTGTTTCATAATATAAAACGCTTGAAAATGTTAGCATTTTCTATAGAATTAGATATATAATACAAAGAAGTCTCATCTGTCACATTTACAAAATCTAACATGACATCAAAGTTACACAAAAATGCAAGTTCCAGTATGTAATGTTCAGCGATGCGTTGTATATTATCTATAATTTCATTTAGTCTGAGTGTTTTAGCATGTAAAGTGCTTCTCGTGCAGTTAATAATCTCATTTCCTTTATTTTAAGCGCAAAAAGGATGGAAAATCGCAAAGCACTTTTTACCTAATGCCGTATAATTTACCTCCGGGCTTCCACAACATTTACACGTGCAAGACATTTTATAATACATTTTAAATTCTTAGAAGCTAAGTTTATAAAGCTGTGAAGATGTGAATAATTTAACACTTTTAAAGAGTTTGCGTTAACATACTAACATACAAGTGTTATAATATATTTCTAATGGTAGGTGTGTTTATTACCTTTTATTTGATACCCATATTATCATGATAAAAATCGTCTCCTACCCCTCTATTTTACTATTTGAGCGTGACATTTTTTAAACTGTTATAGCCACTGTCACTTTACAATCAGAAGCGATTCTAATAATATGTCATATGCTACAATCATAAGCCAAAAACATACATACCTACATATGCTCGAAATCATTACACTTCTTCTGACGCAGTCGGGTGAAAAGTTCATAGATTAATCGTTCGTGGGTCGAATACAATGACACCATACCTATTTGTACCTTGTAATAGTATTAAACGCTGCTGTGTTGCGATTTGCAGTGTGGTAAGGGCTAACATGAGCGTAGCAATTGAGTTCTCAGGTACGATTTAAGTTCCATTTTGATACACATTTAGTCAAATCCGTCAGTTTTTTTATCTGATTGAAATAGTAAACGAGCATGCTGTCCACCTGATGGTAAGTGGTCACTGCCATCCATAGACATCTGTAAGCATCGTATAGAACAAGGGTTCTACTTGAAGTCGATCACAGATGCGTTGCTATTCCTGAGGACGGAGATGATCGCATTCTATATAAGCGAGTCGACAACCACATCCTTCCAACAAAGCGCAAGAATTCCTTCACGCTGGAAATAAGTGTGGCGGTGATACCTCCCTGGTCGAACTACATTGGTTCTAACACCTGGCAAATATGTATCATATGTCAGTATGAATGAGGTCTTAATAGAACCCCTCATATATCTTTCATTACCTTAATTTAATACATAATTTATTATTATGTGCCAGTAATAATAATACTTTCCTTTTTATGAGCCACTTTATTGCAAAATAAGCCAGTTTATTATTCCAATTTTTTAGTAGGAAATAGTTATGCATCCTTATTGGCTACTTTAATTGCCGGTGTAGTTTTATTTTATAAAATTAAGTTTTATACGATACTTTATACGATAAGCGTCTGCTAAATTCAATGTTCAAAATGTAATAAGTACTTGTTGCTGTAAATGCGAGAAATATTTTCAACGCTACGAATGCAAAACGCGGAAGCGCGCGGTTTAATGCAACTGAATCTATCATAATAAATCATACTGTCGTGAATATTGCAAGGTGCCTGTTAATGCGTTATATTACACGTGTCTGTTATAATTTAAACATAATATAATATAATTTGTTTAAATTATAACATATATTATATTATATGTATAGCTTTTGTTTGGTTTACGGTACACATACATATTTGGTCGTAAAGTTATTCAAAATTCTAAAATTTATTATTGTTACGAGAATTCTAAATAGATTTGACGACCCGCATAGTGGAGCGGTCACCATACCGGTCTGACACGCAGTGGGTCCCGGGTTCGATCCCCGGCCAGACAGATATCTGAACGATGAGTTTAGATTCTGTTCTGGGTCTGGTGTTGTGTATTCGTCTTTGTGTGTCCATGGCACCCATGACACTGGAGAAAATCCGAATGTGGGTCTATGAGTGTAGAAAGCGTTTATGTTTATTTAAAATATACTTATGATCCTTTGATTCAATATCATACATATTATTTCCTAAAATATTTATGTTTAGTAGTAGGTACACTAAAATTAAACATATACCAACTTTATGTTGTATGAAATGAAATGAAAATGAAATGAAATGTCTTTATTTTGCATAGGCCTACGGGGGCACTTACAAATTGTCATTTACAATATTTTTTCTTACACTACCACCGGGTCGGAAAATGACCTCAACTGAGAAGATCTATCAAAAAACTCAGCAGGTTTGTCTTTTTTCTTTGGAAAAAAAAAATTTAACCATCTTGTTTATTACATGGGCAATAAAAGCTAGCTCCAGTATGTTGCCTTACATTTGACTAAACAGAGACTTGTTTGGCAAGATACGCTACACTT
>MOOZ01000604.1:164086-175150 GCA_002930495.1 Cecropterus lyciades | reverse complement strand
TTAGATTCACTCATCTTGACAGTACGAAAAACAAATGAAAATCACACATTTTCCTAATTTGAATTTGGAATTATGTTCTTTAAAATTTTTACTTTCAATGATACAAAAACCAGCCAGATACAAATACTATAGCCAAAGAGATTTAATTACAAGTTCATACATACTATAGTGCGAAAAGACTTTTTCCCCAACCTATTATGTAAAAGATTAATAACAGCTCCGAGATATTGCACAAGTTTGTAGCCGACAAGTTAGGTGATAGCGGGCGGGCGGGATACGACGTCTTGAGTGATAGATTAACTTAATTATATAGTTTTGAAGCGTTTGTGAGTGACACTATGAAATCCTGAACATTAGTGGCGAAGATGTGCAAACTTATGTCATTTATATGGAGTCTGGTCCTTTGAGCCGGATTTCTGCGTAAATATGTTTGCTATGTTTATTACAAAAAAAAAAACTACAAAATCATAATGTGATGTAAAAAATCGGATAAACGTATATATCATAAAATGACGCAATGTATTTTTTTAACCTTTTTTTTGCAATCTGGATTAACATCTGATATTGCCTATTTTATTTGTAGAAAAAATAATAATTTTACTTCAAACTTATTTGAACAATTTGTGATATGATTGGTAGCTTGACAGATGGACGAAATGAATTTTTTTAAGGTTCTATTTACTACATTTTATTTACGGACCTCTAAAACAAACATAAAACGTGTTGTCACACGCAAAAGAACACCCAAATTATTATTTGAATTATTTAAGAGTCGATATGGTGAAGTCGATCAATATTAAAAAAATATTTATAATGAGTTTCCACTCTCCACTTTTCCCCTTTCCTTTTTTATACTGTTTTATTTTACTCCTTACGACACTTTTATACGTATCTATCGTATTTAAAACGGTAGTTGTTACAGATAAAAAACCATTTTTTTGCTGCCAGGGCAAAGCTTCAAATGAAATTGGCCTACCTCTTATACTGAAAAAGAGTACTTCCGACTCATCATTAATCCATTACTGTCATAAACTGTCAGGTTTTTATTAACTTCTATTTATTGTGTTATAATCGTCTCCGTCATTACTTAGGATATTACAGCTTCACTCAATCACCAATAGTTTAAAAATACTTTTCAGCAAATATTGGAGACTTAAATATTTTTTAAATATTTATATATTATAATATAACTAAATGTTCTTCAGTATATTTTAGTCATATTTTTACCTGAACCTTTCTGAATTGAACTTTCCGACCTTAATTTCCCTTGAGTTCCCTAATACTCCTTTTAAATGACATCTTGCGGGTCCCCTTTATAACGTTTAATGGGCTCTCTATTATTTGCCGCGTCATAGTTAGAAGATATTTAGTAGATCACAGGTACGAGTAGGTATAAATTGATTCAATGAAGATTGATATCTACAATGGCGGCATTTTATTCACCTCACGTTATCTATGTTGCTATCTCCCTGAACGAAACAAATGTACAAAATTTAATTTTTATAACATTGAAGTAACAAACGAGTTTACAGTCCACATGATGGTACGACGTCACCGGCATCCAGAACCTTCTATCGAAATGCTGAAACTACGCTAGAAATAGTATTTTTTTAAATAAGCGAATTGGGTAACAAGTTTGATTGAGTTACACTCTGTATCATTTTTTTACTGCGGGCATACTTATTCTTAACATCAAGTTGATACGGTACTATGACTAAAACTTTGCAACAAGACTGTGTAATTTCGCTTGTTACCTTGCATGTCACAAGGCGTGCAAGAGGAAAAGTAAACATTTCATCTCGATCTACTTGTAAACCACAAAAAATACAAGAAAATATATGAATTAGACTCATTGTTTATTGAAACAAGTTAAAGTATATAGAAAAAGCCACTGGAAGAGGTGGAAGTGTCTAAGCTAATAATTCAGGCTTCAAATTCAGTTCTGTTTAAGAATATTTGTATGTTATATCAAATATTCTTAAACAGAAACTTAATATTTAATAAGATTTGTTATGACTTTTAAATTCATCTCAAAAGTAATGTGGTAATACTTAAAACTATTTTTATAAACTAGTAGATAGTTCTCTACTAGTTTATAAATATAGTTTTACGTATTATCACATTACTTTTAAGAAGTCATGTAGTTGTTAACTTTTTGTATATATATGTGTGGCCATACTTTATTTATTTATTTAAATATTTTATTGCACCTTTATAATATAAAGTCACAATAGAGAAAACTTAATGCTTTATGGCATTCTCTACCAGTCAACCCTGGGTGACTGGGAAATTTGCGGCAGGTGATTATTTTAAATGTGAACAATAACAATATATAATATTTAAAGTTATAAATACATATACAAATATCATAAAATATATACATACAATACACAAAATAAATCTATAACAAAATACACACAAATAAACGCATATTATATAAAATTGAAGTAACAGATGATTAAGAGATAATAGCAGTGTTCAGATAGTGCTCTCGGACAAGCTTTTTAAACACGACCTTACTGGGTGCTTTCCTGATATCAGCAGAGCGCTCCAAAGCAGTACTGCCTGAACAGTGAACGAATAATGAAAGAATCCGCTAGAATGCATTGGAATGTTGGCTCTTAAGTTATTAGACGACCGAAGCAATTTGTCATGGCTTAAAAACCATATTATAAATTTAAGGCTTTTTTGTTGATCATGATATATTATGAACATTGAAGGAAAATAAATTTTGTATAACTAGAGAGTTCATGAAGTTATCAAACGCTCGTGATATCGTGAATCCTATCATTCCGAACTCGGCCTGTGTGTGTCAACATGAAACTTACTAATATACTTTAATACTTCATACTTTTTATGCTGAAAGGCTACTGGTGCCTCGCATGAGGTGATAGACACTGTGGTAAGTAATATTAATAAGGTAAGTTAATTAATGTGACTAATGCATTTTCTAAGATGGTAAGGGCAATTAAAAACGATTTTAATTTTAAATTTAGCATAATAGCTTTTCTAAATTAACTCTTGATTATAAAACAGAATGTAACACCAGTTGGGGTATTAATAATGTATCAAAATGTATATAAAAGATGTTTCCATTTCAAAAGATTTACATTTGCTTTGATACTTTTACGAATAGGCATAAATAGATTATCTTGCGTACGTACTCTATCATATGTTTCTTTTGTCTTCACTAGATCGAACGTTTATCCAAAAACATATTGATCACAAAATATTTGCAATAAAAATAAGACCACTGAATGGCATCCTTTTTCGCTGACTCAACTTTATAGAGAAGAAAACCATTTTAGAAAATTGAATAACTAAATTTATTTTACAACATCGATCATCCGTGTGGTTTGATGTAAGGCATAAAAATGGACATTTACATTTTACGACCAGCGTCAGACTCAGGTTATATATTTTTGCGAATGTAAGAACTTATATGTTCAAATGCTTAGCTTACTCATTTAATTATTAAGGTTATTTTTTGTTCAAAACTATCATTACATAGAACAAGTAAAAATATTGTATTATTATTACACTAATATTTGGAAGAATCGATAACATTTATTAAATTCACTTTTGACTATGTAGCATTTCACTACGATCCTAACTAGCATTATACTTGGTTTAAAACGAAAAAAAAAACGGTTCAGTCAGCATTGGACAGACTCTAATTTGGACATCAGTCTAATATGTTATAGTATGTTTATTAAATTTTATTTTGTTATTGAATCTGAGTTATTTGAATCTGTCCAATGTCGACTAGCCCCGCGGTGCCAATGTTTATTTATGGTAAAAAGCTTGAAGTTTCGTAAAAAATATAGATATATAGTCCATTAATACAAATATCATCGATGGTACGATACATAGCTTGTATTGATGTACTTTACGTATACTTTCGTCTGTAATTAAAATAATAATAATTTTTATTGCTGAAAATACACTAACATAACTTTGATACCATATTTATCGTGAAGTATTATTTGAGTACATAAGTATTACAAAAATGCGAACTTCCCAATAAATACACTTTTTCTATAATAAGTGGTAAATGCATCATACGAAGAGTCATGCGTCATGCGTTGTGTCGTGAAACATAAAACTGCAAGGCGCACTTGGAATAATATCGCACTTGATTTATATCCTCGACAACAACAAATGTACTTAACATTCGAATTTATACCGCCTTGTGAACTGCCATCGTCCGAAACAAAGGAATCGTATCAGCAAAACATTGAGATATCGCGTCTAGAAGATATTTCACAAGAACTTCGGCAGTGCAATGTCATAAATATTTATTTATGGTATATTGCTTTTGTTTTAATATTTGGTTATTGACACTCCTATAATAAAGATGTCAGACGCATGAGTGCGTGATAACAATAATTTTTATAAGCGACCGAACTTCCCTTTGTTTGTTCGTCATAATGATAGGTAATATTGTTTAATAAGTCTATTAATACAACAATGCTAACAGGACCATATGTGGGGACATACTGAATCAATTTATTAGTCATTGTGGTGTCGGAACGTTAAACTATCGGTCAATGTGTTATATATCAAACTCCTTAAAACTTGTCAAAGGTTTGATTTAGTTACATAGAGAAACCCACACCCAGCAGTGGAACCGGTAGTAACTAAGAAATTAATATTTTGACGACCCGCGTGGCTGAGCGGTCACCATACCGGACTGACACGCAGTGGGTCCCGGGTTCGATCCCCGGCCAGACAGACATCTGAATGATGAGTTTAGATTTCTGTTCTGGGTCTGGGTGTTTGTGTATTCGTCTTTGTGTGTCCATGGCACCCACGACACAGGAGAAAATCCTACTGTGGGGCTGAGATTGTAGAAAGCGTTTATGTTTATATTTATGTTTAATATTTCACATCTGCTTTACATTACGGTGAAAATAAAAATGTTCTCTGTAAATGACTTATGGTGCTCTTAATGTTCGCGATGACCTTTCATAGCGTACGCATATTCCATATATTCCATGCGTTTGTAATGCGCTCTCAGGGGTATAGTAACTATTTTACTTATTTTCCTCAGCTTTAATTTTATTTTTAAAATAATTAAATTTATTGTATTATAAGAATAGTCGTATTAACAACGCTAATCAATTAAAATTTGCCCTTTTATATAACTATTTGTCAATATGATAAAGCCTGTATTCTCATATTCAGAATTTTAGCCAATTTTCTATGGGGAAATTTTAATATTACCAGCCGATTGAAGATAATTAAAAATACAAAATATAGCTGTTTGTTTTATAATTTTAAAATACATGATTTGATTTTAAATAAACATATGAATAAACAAGCAAACATTTGATTTTAAGCAAAAACATCCGCCCATGAACTTGTGTGTTGATTACAAAGTGGATTTCAAGTTTTAACACATTTATTGGCTACAAACCATTAGCTGTAAACAAAATTTCGTGTCCGAGCGGTAAGAATACCTCTTGTGAATGTATGTGAACATATCTAAAACCAGAATACAGAAGCACTTAATACTGTTGTTACTAAACGGAAATACGAGTACCTATATGACCATTTAAAACGTAAAACCTAAATCACAAAGAAAGTCCTTTTCAACATAAGCTTTTCAGCAGAAAATAGCTCCCAGAATAAACATAGTATAAACCTAGTACGTTATTTTCTTCACTAAAACAATGTTTGTATTGTTTTAGGTCGCTCGTTTTTACATTTGTAAGGCACGTTATGTTGTCCTAGTCAGAAATTTCTGTAGAATAAAGCTCAAAGCTTTCTGAAACATACTATTTTTTTCCCGAGGACGTTAGAAAGAGGGTAATACTTATCGTGTCCATGTATGTATGAATGTGTAACCATTTCTTTGGTAGGCAGCCGTTTGGGCTGTGTCCAAGCGGCTTGACGGATTGTAACATAATTATGACATATCTCAGTTGTCTGAGTGTTATAGGCTATATTATCAGTTTTAAATATGGCGCCTGCAACGTCACCGCGTGCTGCACTTTATAATTTCTGTTTACATATGCCATAATTTTAGTACTTATTTTTTTCTTTTCAGGTTGATCTTTAATAAAAAAATAATATATAAAAATACCGTAGGTATCTATTTAATTTTTTATTTCCGTAGTTTGCACGAGTAATAAGATTACATCCTTTTTAATCAAGTGTCAAAACGAACTTTTTTATTGGGACGTTCCAACTTAGCAACGAATCTGTGGCCGACGTGAGGTGGGAATCAAAATTTATTTTTATGCGTGCGATAAGGCAGGCGGGGATGAAAAGTAGTTATCGCCTATAAATATGATGTGAAACCTTCCAGTCAGGCTGGCGAAGTGGCAACCCTAAGTCACAATACTATGGTCCGACCGTTACGCGAAATGGCAACACCGTTGTTATAAAAAATTCGGGGAAACGTAAGCCAGTACGCAGTAATGGGATGGAATGCCCTATGGGATATTCTGTTTTGACCTCCACACGACAATATGTAGGTTAAATGTGAGGCGATTTTCACATGAAGCATGAGTAGAATTTGATGTATTTTTTTAATGTAGCAAACGTTTACGTGGTTTACTTGATGATATGGTCACAATCGCTGACGGATCTGTAATGATCAAATAAGATTTAAGTTTTTTTTTCAGATTAAAGTAGCAAAAACGCATGCAGTTCAGGTGTTACACTAGACAATAGATTAAACTTTGCTCAGCGCAAAATAACGAGAGACAGTACCACTGCACCAATAAAAAGCTAGACGACGTGGTAAACATTTTATAGTTTTAAAAGTAAAATTTCATTCTTTTGACTGCAATAAATGTCAGCAAACAAGTAAATACTTTTCTTGCCGTGTGGTGTGAATCTTTTCTAACACAACAAGTACTTGTCCTATCAATATCGTAAAAAGCAACTATGGAATAAAATCCAGGAGACGGGCAGTCGCGTCTTCCTGTAATATCCACGCCCACTGTGCAATAACACGCATGCCAGCCTCAGTGACTATTGCCACAAACCTCTATTAGAAATGGTCCGTATCCAGTAGCAGAATTCAACGAGCTGATGAATGAATAGAGTGAAAAAAAATATAAAACATTCTAAAAATCTATCCAAAGATTCTGGATAACGTCCTGGATAATGTGCTCTCTATTTTTTCGTCTTTTACGTGTATGGAGTGCCTCTTATTTTCCTTTTTGTATTTTTTCAGTACACTGT
This sequence comes from Cecropterus lyciades, assembly GCA_002930495.1. Taxonomy (NCBI): domain Eukaryota; kingdom Metazoa; phylum Arthropoda; class Insecta; order Lepidoptera; family Hesperiidae; genus Cecropterus; species Cecropterus lyciades. Next base: position 167,953 of record MOOZ01000604.1, on the reverse strand, counting down.
TCAAAGAACGCATTTACCCTGAAAATTTCATCTACAGAGTGTCAATTGTGACAGAGGTCCTGATAGATGAAGGAATAGCAGGGAACAAGGGGTTGTTATTTTTATATTTGACCATAGAACCTTGAAATTAATGTAAAAAAGTTGACGTTAAACTAGTCTAGGTTAAATTTAACCAAGCGGTCTATTTTTATTATACATAAAACATTGTTAGTTCAATTTTCATCTTTTTATAGAACAAAGCACGTAATCCCATAAAGGCACAGATTTTTAATTGGAGAATAAAATCTTAAGGAGATTACGAACTAATTAATACACGTGTATTGATTTATTCCAAAAATATTATTATTTGTTTAGTAGCGAAGAAATAATATTGAATATGAATAATTTTAATATAAATTAATTCTATCTCACTATTTTCAAGAAGCACATCAATTTGGAACTCCAATAATAGGTCGCCGTTCCAAAAAAATTACAGAGAAAATTTAACTACTGTGATACTATGCCTTTATTTTTGGTTTGAGAGACATAAAAATGTTACTCGAGGCCGTGCCGTGACGCCGGGTGATGTAGTACTTTTACCGCACTAAAAACCCCGGTGACTGTACCGGAGGACCCTAGAATCAGGTCCTCTGAGCGCGTTGCCCTATCGGGCTGAACTCAGGTGAGCGGCTGGATCAGGCGCATAGTCTGTGTTTATGACGGCGACGACACATACAACCGTCTTTCTCGATTTCGCTTAGCTGGACTCGTAATTTGGGGTAATCTTATTAATCTAATTAATCCCATATCTGTTTTGTGGAATTTACGTCAATGTAAAATATACATTTATTATCTACCATTTGTTTTAAAATTTAAGAAAAATATTTTAAACTTATCTTTAAATCAAATAAATTATTAAAAGAAAAAGAAATAAAAAAAAACTCGACTGCTTAAACTGAATACTACACTGATTTAAAAAATTCAAAATATTAAAATATTTTTTGGAATGTTTGTTTGTCCTCGCCTGACCTATACCTACTCGTATATCGCACTCGTATATGCACGAAAAACATTGTCCTCCTTCTGACGCAGTCGGAGGATATTCACCAGCCTCAGTCTTCACATACAAAACTCTAAGCGCAACATTATATTTCCCTCAGCAAATAAGATGTCCGGAATCAAGTACATCGGCTGTGAAGCCGGAATGGGTGCTATCACGAATAATGATCTCGCCCGAGAAAAAACAACAGCGATTTGTCACTCCTCACTATCTAGAGCGACATTGCTTCTTCAAGCATAGCAAACTATAATTTGGTAGATTTCTTGCAGGTAATATTTCCAAATATTACTTAAATTTTATTCTCGTTATTAAAATTATTTCGATATTCATATTACACTTAATATTTTAACATATTGTTTTAAAAATACTTAAATATTAAAGAAACGTTTTTAAATCAACAAATTCATAAACTATGGATAACGGTAAAAAAAATCTTAAAAAAACTACTAACAAGTTTAAATACATTATCCTATTTATCATCATATGTTCAAGATATACATATTTGTTAAATATATTTAATTGGATATTGAAAAGATTTAACAAATCCTAGTCAATAAATTAGAAATAACTTTCCTAAAGGCATTCCTTTAATGATATATTATGACAACCTTTATAAAATACTCTTTATCAAAATACTTTAATCACACAAATATGAACAAAATTTCTGAATTCAATAAAATTTGCCTTAATCGTAATTAATTATTTTGTTCTTTCAATCAACAATTATTTTATATGTGCCTAGCGACGTACCTATTTTTTACAAACAAAATAATTTCATAAATGCTATAAACATTACTGTGATGATATAAGTCACAGAATTATATAACACTCCATTATTAAATTAAACTATAAATTCTTACATATAATAAAAATAAAAATCCACACACTTCACACTCGCATTTACTCCTGTATCGTGGGTCCCATGAACACACAAAGACGAATACACAAACACACCAGACCCAAAACAGAAATTTAAACTCATCATTCAGATGTCTGTCTGGCCGGGGATCGAACCCGATGATATACGATGTATAGACGACGACACGCAGTGAGTCCCACTGCGTGTCGTCGTCTATACATCGTATTTATTTACAAAAACAGTTTATGGGACCGAGAAAAAGTGAAAGGTAATGCAAATTTCTGTTTGGTATGTGTGAATTTTGTTCGTGTTTTTGAAATCGCATCAAATCAATACCACTGAATTGAATGCAATGAAACCGTATGACACCGCTAATTGATAACATAAGTAGAATTTTATTTCATAAATGCACGTAGCTACACTTTTTGTAGGTCCTTATTGAGTTAAAATTCTTTAGGTTTTGAGCGTCATAGAAATTACAATAAGTACAATCATTAAGTACGCAAATATCCAAAACTAAAATATCTATTTACTGTCTAGTTGTCTACGTGATCATAAAGAGGAATCGGAAATTTGTTACCTTAAGTATTTTTTTTATTAAATTCTTGAAATTATTTTTATATGTTACGACTAAGTTTATTTCAACCTTATATCGAGTTGTTGTGCAACTATCGACATAATTTTAGACATTCAACAGACCTGTAATTATATGTAAAGACTACGAAGGTTCAGTAATAACAGAGCCGCGTTGTCGCCCCAAATGTTTATTTTGGGTCTGTTTAAGGTAACCTAACTGACTAATACTATACCACCTATACCAGTATAGTACCTGACACGGGTGGATCCAGGATTTTTGTTTGGGGAGCCTCACTGGCTTTAGTCCAGTCGAAGGATAAAGGATATTGTTCTTTTTTCTTTCGAATTGTGGCTGGGCTGGAAGTGAGGGATGTTTTGGTTCCCAGGGACAGATGCAGATCCAGCTAAAGCTGGAGTCCTGGCCTTCAGCCTCTTGTTAGACAGGGATTGCGGCTGACCCAAGGGCACCACCTCGAATTATTATTCGTTATTTTGATTACAATATAGTCACAGATAGATGCCGAACACATACCGGTGACTATGATGGAACATGTCGGTGACGCGAACATAAGTTTTTCTTACCTTAAGTCTCTTAACGCGCCGAAAAAGGTTTTCACTTAAAATATACAACGCTTTTCCCCGAGATTACACAAGCTTGTGTTTTTCACATGTAGTTTAGCAGGAATTACATAAATTTGATTTTACTCTTCCTATATTGTATATGATCGCTAGAAAAATTATATAAACTATCCATTCGGGTCGAGTTGAGCCGTAACACCCTATCAATTCGCGGAACTATGATGCAACATCAACCTGCGTAACAGTGCTTCCAGATGCACTCTAATTACAGTAGATCTACTGCATTTTCAACTTTTCTACTGTCTACCGTATTGGGTCATTACAGTCTATAGTACATTTTTATTTCGATAATGATCGATGAATAACCTTTTTTTTGGTCATTGAATCGCACAAAACCAAGGGAAAGTACCTAATGTTTTTTTGTTGTCGACCAAAATTTTCCTTCATAATTGTTAAAAATGTCATCTAAATTGTAAAGAATAACTATCCGTATAGATAAACAAAAATACGGTGTCATTAAAAAAAACTTATGAATCAGTTCAATTACAAAATATACATCGATTCATAAATGTTAACACATTTTTATCGAAAGCTGCATGAGTACAGGGCTGCCCAGCCCTGTACTGACGCGCCCCAACTTTTGACGTCTATAAACGATGGATCGGCAAACAGAGATCGGCAAGCGATGATGGAATGCCGCTCACTCGTAAATATTAACGTATTAACCTGAAATATTGTATACTTTACAGATGGTTCTACATTGTTAAATGTATTGTTATTGTGGGCGTTCTGAAAATTGCGAGTGAGATTTGAA
>MOOZ01000604.1:122569-134543 GCA_002930495.1 Cecropterus lyciades | reverse complement strand
ATTTTTTTTACAAAAGACGATTAACTATGCAGACTGAATAAGTCATAAAACTTACGCTGAAGCAGTAAACCGAACGCTCCAGAACCTCAAAAATTCAAATTCTGCCGTAGGTTGTGTTACTCAACTTACGAACAAATATATGAGCCCATTTGAGTGACAACTACAACGACTTTCCTCTACAACTGCTCAAAGTTGCAGAAGGAAAAATTAGCTCGCCTGCCACGAATAATACTAGCACTGAAATTGAATTGAATTGAACTTGACTATCGATTGGGCCACATACATATTTAATAGATTAGAACATTTTAAAGACGCAATATATATTGTTCTTAACAAATTATTGGAAAGAAATTATCATTGGCTTCGGTCGGCTCACCCAGAAACAATAAATGAAACAAATACAATGTTTTTCAGAAAATTGCCTATTAAGTCAAACAGTGTAAGACAATTGACATGTTATCTAATAATGAAGATACAGTGCACTATGCTCAAGAATTTTTAATCAATAATTATCTAAGCCCTTCTAGCCTAACACCTCACGATCTTTTATTAAAAGTAGGCAAATGTATTGTGCTGTAAAGGAGTTTGAGCGCCGGTGGTATAATGTAGTCGGATTTGTCTCGACCCACCTACCGCACGTGAATTGTCCTAGCAATTATAAAAGTTTTCTTGCAGAAAAATACTTGATTTGAAGCCAAGACTTGCCGCCACGTGAGATTTGATTAAATTCGACTCCCCTAATGTCTCAAGTAATTAATGAATGCTCTCTAAGCAACAAACTAAAACACTGAGTTGAGAGGCCTTGTGCTCAGTGGCATTTTACGGCTAGGGAATTTAAACGTGCTATGGTAAGTAAACATAAAATGACATTAGTATTTTCGCACTGACATTGACAAATGAGTGGTTGGCCAAACTTTGTAAACAGCTAGCACGTTTTGAGTCAAGTGCAAAGTCATTTGCAATACAAAGTCGAGAAGAGCCTGCTTGTTGGAAACTCCAAAAATGTAGGATTAGGTTTGCGATCCACACACACACGTAGTGGACTGAAAGTAAGTAGGTAATAACAGAAATTTCAATTTTTTCTGACAAATCTGACAAATCAGTATGCCTGTGTGCTTGAAATCACATGGAGCCAAAACTGCTGAATTATTTAGTCTTTGTTTCATTTAAAGTTATTCTGACAAAAATATTACAATTTATGTATATTTTTTTTAAACCGCAGGGAATTTTCAGTAAAACAACTATGTTCATTTGCAGTCTTAAATGTGTTTAGTCAAAATCAATAAGTTATGCATTTTTAAACTATCTAAAGACTAAGTTAGAAAAAAAATAAAGATGATTTAATAAATTAAAATATCTCGCCTAACTTCATGATTAGGTCTTCGTATTTTAGAAAATAATGTATTAAAAAATAACAGTTACTGATACTGCTATGATCCCTATCTTAATGTTAGAGAGTGAGAGACAACACAAAAATGAATATATAAATTATGTGACTCAAAGCGGATGTATAACAATGGAATAATCATGGCGGTCATCATCATCTACAGAGACATTTGTACGCTAGAGGTACATCAATTGCTAATACGTTGTTGAATTGAATAATTCAACAGCTTTTTATAGAATCCAAATACATGACGTCATCTATACGTAATGATGTATTTATCGTCGTCGTTGTTAACGCATTATTGTCTCACTGCTGGGCACGGGTCTTTTCGGGAGTTTCAGAGTTTCGCGCTGATAAAGGGTGAATTGGTAGACATCACACACCTTCGAGAACTTTTTTTAATAACTCTCAGCGTGTAGATTTCCTCGCGATGTTTTCCTTCACCGTAAAGCAGGGACAGTAAATTTCCAATACGCACACAATTTTTGGAAAATCATTGATGCGTGTCTGAAATTCAAACTTCAGTCCCTCGATTGAAAGGCCGATTTTCAACCATTCGGCTATCACCGTTTGATGGTGTATTATTAAACGATAAATGTATGAATATTTTTTACAAATTTAAATCTTTATACAATAATGAGGCAGACGGACTACTTGATGGAAAGCAGTCACCATCGTCTACGGACATTAACAACATCAAAAATTCGCTAATGCATCGCTGCTTCTCAATGAGCTGTTCCAAACTCTTTTTTTTTATTGGATTTTTTCAATAACTGTAATATAGTCTCCTGCTTGCTAATCTGAAATAAGCGGGAAAAGCCTAACAAAGATGCGAGTGAATGAATCGCCTCGTATATCCGAAGCCAAAGATGCTGCAAAGATTTTCATACCATTTACGACCTGTCAGTCTGATGCGCTTTGCATTTCACCTACGTTTCCCAAAGGCCCCCACTTTAATACTTAAATTCAGCCAGAAGAATCATGAGCCTATATTGTTACAAATCTAAAAGTTACAAATCTAAGAGTAATTGTAATACCATACTTTTAAAATTAAATTAAACCTATTAATAACAAAATTATATTGCTAGTTAGACCTTATAAGTAAGTTCAATGTAAAAATAGATAGATTAAACTCACATCTTACAATTCTGATATCATAATAAAGACGCAGTACTTGCAATATGACAGTATTGAGATAAACGCGTTTGAGTGTTTTTTCTTTCTTTCAAATTTCTTCTTCACCTCATTGATATTGCGAAAAATATATTTCTGGCGTGATAACCGGATATTTTTGTAAAAAAAGGTAAATGCTGCATTTTATATTCTTATAACTGAGATTTACTGCATTAATATTTCATTAACTTTTTAACTAATTTCCAATTATTTTTCTTCTACCCACAATTAGGTAAAATTCTCCTGGTGCAATTACCGCAAAAAAATAAATTTCATAAATTTTCGTTCCTACAACGCAATACAACGCAATAAAACGTAAAAAATCAAGATAGTAATGATGCACTTCAATTGCAATATCGGAACTGAAACCCAGTTTTTCAGGTGCGTTACAGAATCTGAAAACTACGGAGTGGCAGGGCGGGCGGCCGCGGGCGGCAACCTCCCGCTGTCCCGCACCTTACCGCAGTGTACCTTCGCTCGTCCCGCGTGACACACGTGTCGTCACGGCGCGAACACACCGCGAAACCGAACATCAATTCATGAATTAAATCCTCTGTGAAAATTAACGTAAATCCATTTGTGTGTGTTTGATTATCTGTTTTGTTGTGTACGTGAATTTCCAAGTGCGTTGTGTTGTGAGAAGCGGTTTATTGACGATGTGATTTATTAAGGTAAGTTTGATGTTACGCGCTTATTGTTTTTGGAAATTGCTTATTTTTCTTATTTTTATTGTATTGTAGTATGTTTTGTAAAAAAATCACAGGTTTTTTAATTGTAATATTGGACAGTGGATAATTTATGTTTCATAGTGTTTTTACACGTTTTATATGTTATAACAATTGAGGGTCTCAAGAGTGGGACAAGTTTACTATATTCATTACAATGTTTTTAAACGAAGAATTAATGAGTAAATCAAAATTTTCCTTTAAAAGTTTACGTGTCTTAGAGTACCTTGCATACAATTGGAATAGTACACGTGATACCTATATGTGTGCTGTTCAAACATTTGCAAATAAAGGCATGTTAGTAAGAAAAGCACTTATCAAATATTTGATTTCTAATTAGATAACACGGATAAAGATAACGTATTTCAAAATCCTGTTTTATTCGTTGTTGGCACGTAAGTATTTTAGGATACCATTAAAATAGTTTATGATTTGTCATCCTTTTTTATTAATCTTTTTATCTTTAATACTTTTATCAAATATTTTATCAATACGAAATGTACGTCATTTACTATCCTCACTAGCATTGTTATACCTAATGCTCTGTTGCTATTTTACGTCACAAATATATCTTTATTCCGTAAAAAAGATATATTCTTATTGCGTATAAACTTAATGTATATATGCATTAAAATACGAGTAACGTAATCTCTTGAAATAAGAAGTAAATATAATTCATAATAAAAATGTCACCTACGTTTTTAAACATTTTGAAACAAAGCATACTCCATCATTTATGTTATGAAGATATTTATTTACCTAAATACCTAAAACACCTATATCCAGCAGTAGACCTTAAAAGGCAGATGGATGGATAGATGGATATGATAATAAATACAAAAAAAATATCATTGCTCTTATTAAGTGGGTAAAAGATGAAATTCATAAATAATTTAAATAAAAAATAAATACAAAATCTACGAAATTGTCAGCAGCGTCACTAGCGTCTTCATGTATAACTTCAACAACCACTGCGGTCATCAACAAACAAGCGAGGCGCGGTGGCTTTTGGCAAAAACGTCCATTAGGAATACCTACAAGATGTATCTACAATGTAACTCTATAAGCAACTTCGTACAGAACAGGGGTTATATCTGAATTCAATCACAGATGTGTTGCTACTTGCTAGGACAAAGATGTTCGCTTATTTCTTTCGGTGGACGGGCCGGCTCAGTATGTTAGTATGATAAACATACTGAGCCGGTCCTTCCACCGATATGTAAGAAATGCTTCACGCTAGACAGGTATGCTGTTGTTGGTTATAATTCCCCGGACGACCCATACTCGTTCTACTTCATTCTAAAACATAACTCGTTCAACCTTTACCCGACAGTAAAGGTGGTATAATGGCGTCTATTATATGATATGACTAACTTTTGGGAAATATGTAGACAAAAGGCGAGTCTTAACGAATTTTACTACGGAAAAACCATTGCCACCGTTATTGAGAATCCGCCCCACGAAGACATCAGGCGATTTACCATACAAGACTATCCCCTATTCCTATTTAATCTATGTGTTTTCTCTGATGGACTTATAATACTCAACTTAAACCGGTACGTATTTCTAGATAGCAAAAATATGACAATTAAATTCTAAGAGAAACAAATACTAGCGAAAATTTTAGCCCAAAGTCTTCCCCCAAGGGAGTCCAATTCACTATAGGACGAAAGCTTCTAATTAATCAATTGGTAATCAATAGAGATCAATCACCGTGAAGTTTAAACAAGTTCCAGAAAGTTTAAACAAGTTCTCGAAGGTGTGTGAAGTCTACTGTACATGGCCAGCGCGGTGGACTATCAAGGATGGTCTGAAACCTTCTTTCTTCTGATTATTTTGAAAGGGAGCGTGAGCAGCAATGGAATGGGAATAAGAGGTCGATCACTGATAAATTCTTAGGTGCAGGAGCGTTTAAATAGTCATAGTACCACACTTCCAAACTACAACTTTTTATTTTTTATTTCTTTTTTATTATGAAAGTAGCGAACGAGCATGCAGTCCACATGATGATAAGTCGCCACTGTCGTCCATGGACATCTGTAATCTACCCAGGATAAGATCAGAGTCTTACTCGAGGTTAGCTACAGATGCATTGCTATCCCTGAGGACTAAGTTGGATCAGCTCGTATAAGTATATCTCCCTTACCACACTCTTCAGACTACAATACAGCATCGTACAAAACTGCTATTTTAACGCAGAAATAGGTTTGGCGGTGGTGCTTCCGAAGCCGAATCACAAAGAGTTCTACCACGTACAATAACATGTAACACCACTGACATTTAGTATAGAACCAAAAAGTTTAATAACTGAACCAAACCAAAAAGTTTGATTGTACAGTAAAACATATACGTATTTGGGTAACATTGTCCGCCCTTGAACATTACCTATACTGGGTAAACGTAAACATTCTATTTCACTTTGTCTGGAAGTTGACCTAAATTCGTCTGAGCGATTTAACTGCTTATTCAGAGTCAGTCGTGATTAAGGCAATTAAACTAAGTTCGTACCTTTGTTTAACTGTAAAGAGCCGTCATGTTTATCTCATTACGGCGCGCCGCAAGTCTAAACACAATTGACGAACTATTTGAGCGTGGAGCGTCTTTGTTCGGAAACTCGTTTGAGGGTCTTGTAAGTTAAAGCGGGTTCTGAAATGTGAAATATAACCGAGTTTTTGGAGTGTACTCCTTAAGAATCGATTTTCATACCAGTTGGAGAATAAAATCTAGTGATCGAAAGATCTCGTTAAGTTTTTGGTGCGCAACCTATTGTTCCATTTTTGATTTGTCGCATAGATGGCGCTGTTTACAACAATTAAATATTACTTCAAGTTTTCTTATCCGTTGCATAGTTGGGCCTGTTTACAGCAATTGAAACTTACTTTAAGTTTTTTCATCCGTCGCATAGATGGCGCTATTTACTACAATCGTAAACTCTAGTCGTGCGACGGAGCTGACACACACTTTTTTCGTGTACATCTCAAATATTACACGTAAGAATGTAATTTTTGAGGATTGTTCGACTTCGGAAGTACCACCGCCATCACTATTTTTGCCTCATAATAGCAGTGTTCTGTTTTGAAGGGAGTATAGGAGACATACTTATGGCAGGTGCATTCTATCAAATGAACTGCACGGTCGTTCGCTACTTCTATAATTGTTTAAAAAAAGAACTCAAAACTGAATGGGGTTCGCAGAACTCGCGTTCAGCTTGTTTTCCGTCTAATGCGTCAACGTTTTTGCATCAAAATTATTACGTAACGTGCTATAACACATTTTACTACATTGGATCTGGACCATAACACAGCAACAATTTCACAATTAAAGTTCTTCTCCCTATTATTTTCTTCAAGCGACAAAAATGTTCTGATCGTCCGACTTTGCAATGCTAGAACAAATCAAAGGCACGTAGATACTTCAAATGTAATGCTCAGCTCAAAGCATCAACTTTACTTCTGTAATGAATAACGCTACGCGCGTATGCCCTTGGTCGGTACTCAGCTTTAGGTTTGAAAAAGACAGTGACATCAGGTCATGATGTCATCATAGGGACTAAGGAATTCAATGTAGGTATTAACAGAGTTCTCATTAATGCCAGCGATGTGATTAAAATCTTTATCTCATGATGACTCAGACCAAACAAAAAACAGACTCGAACAATTGAAGAATTCGGAATTCGGTTCGCATTACGAGTACAAACATACAATAGAGATAGTTTGAATGTTACGGGTACTCACGATATGCGGTTTTTATATTTCTTCTTGCTGATATATTTTCTTGAAATATCGGCATAATATAATAATCGATATTCAAGTACCGAATATCGTGAATATCCGTAAATCATATAAGCGATCATATCGATTTGTGTAAGTACGAAGTAAATATCAAACGTTTAGTATTATACGCTATTAAAACGTTTTAAAAAGAACCAACGCATGTCGTTAAATGATATAATTACCACTCAATATCATATTAAAAATCTAAATTAGTAACTTTCCCAAAGCTTAGCATGGCGTTCAAAGTCACACATACAATTAAGTACAATTAGTGCTTGAATAGAATATTTTACGGTACGTTGTCTTCCTTTTTTGATCTAAGCATGATGATATGGCCCTTAGTACACCAATTAAAATTAACTACCTAAGTTTTTTTTTGTTATCTTATTTTGTTATCCACATTATCCATTACTCCAAACTAGAAACAATTCTATCGTTCGGTACTAAAAGCGCTCGGTATGGAATTGAAATCTCACGGTAACAGGTATATATCACAGACTGCACTTATTATCATAATGTATATAAATTACGTGTCACGTTGTTTGTCCGGGGTAAACTCGCGAACTACTGAACCGATTTCGATCAAATTTACACACCGTGCGCCGTTTTATCCAGCTTGAAAGATAGGATAGCTTATCTTATCTTAATATATATAAATTACGTGTCACATTGTTTGTCCGCGATAAACTCCCAAACTATTGAGCCAATTTCAATCAAATTTGCACATCGTGTGCAGTTTGATCCAACTTGAAAGATAGGATAGCCTATCTTAATATATATAAATTACGTGTCACATTGTTTGTCCGCTATGGACTCCTAAACTGCTTAGTATATAGTATAGGTATGTAGCCGCGATCACGTCTTAATCTGTTGGGTGGTATTTCTGTTAAATGCTTTTAGGGTTCCGTACCTAAAGGGTAAAAACGGGACCCTATTACTAGGACTCCGTTGTCCGTCTGTCTGTCACCAAACTATATCTCATGAACCGTGATAGGCAGACAATTAGATTTTTTTACAGACGATGTATTACAGTTGTCGCTATAACAACATATACTAAAACCAGAATAAAATAAATATTTAAGGGGGTTTCCATACAACAAATGTGATTTATTTCCTCGATATTAATACCAGGCGCAGGTAGACGCCTTAAATATTTAATAATAATATCGGAGTTTTATCACACCGACCTAAAACTTTTGATGTGTAAGTACCAAAATTGGTAAATTATACTTTATGAGTTGTCTGTCAACATTTGTGCCAACATGTTAATATGCTATCCACACATGGTCGTGCACTGACAAATATACACCAAGTGAAGCCCCACCATAATACAAGTGATGTACTTATTTTTGTAACGCAAGAAAATTCTGTTTGTTTATGCCGTTGACGCTACATTTATCGTTATTCAAACATATGGAGTGTGATAAATTGAGTCGTGTGGAACAAATGCGAGGAATTGTATGTTACAAATACTAGATGTTAGGTACGCATTGAAATATACTATTTGTTACGCTCGCACAATATGTTTATGTTGAAGATTTTATGGATGGATGGATATTTCAACTAACCTTCATCTTTATAAAGATTGTTAATCTAAGATAGATTTACCTTTAACTTTATAATAATATTAGATTGCAGTAGTCTCAAAAGATGGAATATTATTCTAATGGATTAAAGGTTCAAGAACACTGCGCTTTCGTTGTCTGCTGTATTGGAAGTTCACATGTTTCTCTTCTGCTTATAGAGTGAGAGTGTTTCGCCATAGTTGACAAGTGCTTATTCGTAGATTTCAAACACTTTTGAGAACCTTTTTTATAATGCAGGCGAGATCGTTTCCACGCGATGCTTTCTTTTATTAGCGTTATATAAGGTAATAATACATTTCTAATACGTACATATCTTTGAAAAATCCTAGTTGCATACCTTAGACCTCCCGATTGAGAGGCCGAGTTTCAACTAACTACGCTATCTCTATTTGTTGTTTCTTAGGCGCCTTGTACATCCTTGTGAAGAGAGGAAATGATGCTATTCAAGTCTAAAACATGGCAATGTCTGAAGATTTACGCGATTTACAATGATTTTAATTGCTTTCATTGACTGATATATATCCAAGAGATGTTTATCATTATATAAACAGATGTTAGTGCAAACGAACCTGTGAAATACGTCTTAAACCTAAAATTAGCAATAATATCTACTGTATGATATGAATAGAACTGTTAAAGATTACGTATCAATGTAGTTTCAGGTGTTCTGCCCTTGGTACGGTTATGAAAGGTTTATGAGTGTTATAGGAAGACTTTAATAGGTATCTAGTATACCGCTCATTTTCACCCGGCTGCGTCAGGAGGAGGGTATTGTTTTTCGACCGTGTGTTAATGTTTATATGTGTGTATGTTCAAGTCGGCTAACGGCTTGACAAAATGACATATAATTAGAATTTTGCAGAGTGACATAGGTTATATAATGTAAAAAATGGCACTAATAAAAAGACTTAACGGGGACCAGGGTCGATTTTCTGTTTTAGTAGTTACGATTTTCGTGTGCATAAAATTTCTTGTACACATCCCATCTTTTTCATTATAAATATTGTTTGTCTTAAACTTATCCCTCCAATAATTAAATTGTATTGTTATATGATTTTTAAGTATATTCTCTCAAGGCGGTCGGATCCTTTGTAGCTCTACTGTGGCTACCATCATATTTATCATTGCCATATAATAGGAGAGTATTTGCTGAAGCGAGTAAGGCAGAAATGCTTACACGAGGTGATTCACTTTAGCGTAGTAGCAATACATCTGTAACTAACTTCAGATAAGATTAAAAACCTATTTAGGCTAGATTACGGATGTCCTGGTCTACCAATTATGAAGCGCAGCCGACTATGATGACCGTGCCCAGAAGTGGGACACTAATGACGACAGAAAGATGTCCTAGAGCAGCAACCTTTTAGTATTAAGTGGAGTGCATGTTCGTTGGCTACTTTATTTTAATGACAAAATATTGAAAACTTGGAACACCCTTCAAACTACACCGCAACGCCGAGCTTGCGCAGCTTTGATAAGGGGGAAGTTCAACAGCAGCGATCGATGAAAAAAGGTTCAATAGTCTCTAAAATTTTGAGTCGCCCTATGCTAAAATGGAGTCCGGAATAAATAAATTCTGAAATTTGTCGAAAAAAACGAAAGAAATCGTCCTATTTTTGATTTTCTTTTTTATCAGGGAAAAGGGATCCGGAACCCCTAAACCCCCTCTTATGGTATAAGTTATTGTATTATGTTATCAAAATTCATTGTTTACTTAAACCTAATATACATACTTAGTTAATATTTCAAAGTATATTCTAAAATAACGTTCCTGTCTAAATCGAATCAATTTTCTATTTGCCTTCAGCGGTCTCAATATTCATAGTCGTGCATGTAGTTAATTGCACAAAGGATTGTATGCGGTTGATAGAGCGGTCTCCGGGAATTGCATCTGGCGGTGAAGAGCATACACAAACATAATTTAAGTAAGATTGCTTCCTTAATAGAGTGGTTGTGTTATTTACTTAATGCAATGTAATATAATTTATATGTAATATGTTTAATGCAAAATATTATATGTTTAAGGTGGTAGAAATCTTTGTGGTTCGTCTCCGGAAGCACATCCGCCATACCTATTTCTGCCTAATAACAGTAGTGTTATGCGCTGTTGTGTTCTGGTTTGAAAGGTGGGGTAAGGGAGATATACTTTTCCGAGGTATTCCATCTTAGTTCTTAGGGGTAGCAATGCATCTGTGGCTAACCTTAGGTGACTTTGATCTTACCTAGGGTTGATTACAGATGTCCATGGGTGGCAGTAGCCACTTACCATCAGGCGGATCGCATGCTCGTTTGCTACGTCCTTCCTATAAAAAAAAATAAAAAAAATCTATGCAGAAGGTCCTTATCACTTTTCATGTACCTTCAACGGTTAGCGAGTAGTACCCAATTGTTTGTCACATAGGGAAGAACGGGTACCTCAGCTAGTTAGATATAGGTATGTAAAAATAGTAATGTGATATTTGAGACCACAATTATCATCGTTTTATATACTCATAGTTTCTATTTGGTTTACAATTTACGGCAATTGTACAAACCGGTTGAAAACGCCTGGTCTAGATCATAAACGCTTTTTACACTCATATCCCACACAGTAGGATTTTCTCCTGTGTCGTGGGTGCCATGTACACACAAAGACGAATTCACAAAGGCCCAGACCCAGAACAGAAATCTAAACTCATCATTCAGATGTCTGTCTGGCCGGGGATCGAACCCATCGGGGCAAAGCAGCGCTACACTGCTGTTAAATGAGGCAAAAATAAGTGTGAAATATTTGTACCTCCAGAGTCAAAACACAAAAGTCCTACATTTTAATCTGTTTTTGTGTTACGTGCTTATTCCACATACAACTATAAAGTAGTTTTAGCTTTTGGTTTTCTCTGTTTATCTTAAGATAACTGGGGCAAACACACAAGCGTAATATTCGGAATGCACCAATGTCTTATTTCGCCTCCTACAGCGCAATGACTTCAATAAACATTTTTTATGTTAAACTTTAGGAATGTTAACCTGAGAGCCACGAAACATGCTTCAAGTGTCAAGCGTTATTCGCATGGTGTAATAAGCGACAGCGTTAAGCGATTTATGATAATATTTTCTACAGTTTTCAGTGTTTCGTAGCCACACATGTTGCGCTTGCCAAGTAGAGCGATTGAAGTTTAAAGCGATATTCATTTGGAGCGTTTTTTTTTTTATAAAGTAGAAGTAGCAAAGTAACACGCAGTCCACCTTATGGATATCTGTAAGCAAATTTATACAAAGCAGATTTTACAAGGCCTCGAAACGCTGCAAATTGTAAAGAAATTTACTAAAATACGCTCATTTGAAATAACG
>MOOZ01000604.1:73386-89374 GCA_002930495.1 Cecropterus lyciades | reverse complement strand
ATCTGTGCTGAGTATAATATAATCCTTATCAATTTAGAACTAGCTGTGTCCCACGTTTAAGAAACATCCTTTCTAATATTATAAATGTAGAAGTAAGTTTGTTTGTTACGTTTTCATGCCAAAACTGCTCAACCAATTATCATGAAACTTTGTACACAAAATATAAGAGGTATGAGAAAATACGTAAGATACATTTTATAAAAAAAGTAAATCAAAAAATATATTGGCAGATATGATTGTTACCAAACCGCAGGTAAAATCACTATGTTACACTAGTAACATATATATATATATATATATGTTAAATACGGAGTATAAGAATTCACAAACCTTTAAATTAAATTCTGTATTTTGGTTTGATGCGATTTCAATCACACAAACAAGCATAGAGAGTATATGAGAGTCGATTTCGGAGCAGAGCACATTTTAAAAACGACGAAAACCACCATTTTCGTCGTTTTTAACCGTATGCATGTGTGTTTGTATGTATGTACATGTCTCGGCACGTGCTACAGCCCAAACAGCTGAACAAATTATGTCGTATATCAT
Organism: Cecropterus lyciades; assembly: GCA_002930495.1. Classification (NCBI taxonomy): domain Eukaryota; kingdom Metazoa; phylum Arthropoda; class Insecta; order Lepidoptera; family Hesperiidae; genus Cecropterus; species Cecropterus lyciades. Next base: position 88,825 of record MOOZ01000604.1, on the reverse strand, counting down.
TATAAAAAGTTTTTTTTTTTATTTGTGTCATTTTTACAACGTTAGTTTTTCTTACAATATATAATATTGTAAACGATATTATTACGCAGGTTTCGAGTAAGCTAGTAAATAAGAAACTTAAACTATCTGAACAAATATTATTCAATTAGTTTTTACTTAGCGGATACCAGATCNATACCAGATCGTGTGTAACTTATCAGTGTGAAGGCAATGTTATATATGTTAATAGTACATGTGTATATTATATATCATGTAATATTGAAGTTAATCTTACTAATATTATATGTTATACTAAGTTTGTGAGGATGTACGTCTGCTTGTTAATCTTTCAGACAATAACTGCTTGACGGATTTCAGTGAAATGACGGGAGAACCTTCAAAATGTACCCAACGCCGTGGGAGCAACTCCGGGTTACCGCACTAAACACCCCTCTCCCCCTCCCCAACCTCATCGCTGCGTGGAGGACTCCGGGGTCGCCTGGCTGGACGGTTCGAGCTCCCACTCTTGCCAACTGCAATCCCGGAAGCCCCCATTTAGTCGCCTCTTACGACAGGCAGAGGATGGCGTAGCCCTATTCTGGTCCCGGAACTAAAGGGATAAAGATAGCTCTTGACCTGGATTACCAAATAGGAGCCGCGGGAATAAGCTAGTATTAAATAAACGCGTGACCATTCGTACATAATACTAATCTTCGTTTCTCTCAAGGTTTTTATTATTTTGCGTATGACATATACCTACTCTTTAGTTGCTTACAAACAAGCATTAAACATACCTGATGTTATTATTGTTGTTCATGGAAATCTGTCCTTAACTAGTATAAAAATAGAGTTTTATCTAAACTTGATAGAAGAGAAGTTTTTTTAATTGAGATCTAATTTTGTATGCCATTTGTTTCTACCTTCACATATTACACACTAGAACAAGCGTAAGGTATAATTTTTTAATAAATATAACTATATTTTTAAAGATATACTAAATATGAACATGAATACTTGGACTATTTAAATTAATTTTCCTAAAAATCAGAACATTTAGGTAATATTTCCAAAAAACATGTTATGAACTCAAAATAAAATAGTTATATAGTCTTAAAATTAAATAGTTCGTCATTCAAAACACATTTTCAGAATGAAAATAGCCTTGCAGAAACAAATGTTCGCATGAAAAAATATTACACTGAATTTCCATGGGTATAGTTTATCTTGGGCTTAAACTATTATCGAAAGGCGAGATTAGTTCTGGCTGGTTCCCAGAACAAATGATAGGATTCCTATTATTGTACTAAAGAAAACTTTAAGATTTTTTTTTAAATAACATAAACGTAAACATAAACGCTTTCTACACTCATAGCCCCACAGTAGGATTTCCTCCTGTGTCGTGGGTGCCATGGACACACAAAGACGAATACACAAACACGCAGACACAGAACAGAAATCTAAACTCATCATTCAAATGTCTGTCTGGCCGGGGATCGAACCCGGGACCCACTGCGTGGCAGACCAGTATTGTGACCGCTCCGCTACGCGGGTCGTCATACATAGCTATATAAAAGCATGTAGTTCGCCTGATAAATCTTCACGCACAAATATCTATAATTACCTAAAAATTTAATTGAAGTCCTCGACATTGTCATCCTTCATATATGGGTTGGGGTCGGAACACAAAGGACCTACATTAAAAATTGCCGAATATAGCAAAGTAACCGCAAACTGCAGCCTAAGTAAGTAGACATATATTTAAACAGTTATTAAAAAGTATATTGAGGCATACAACAACCACAAGGGCGAAAAGTAAATAAATCTTTCCTAAAATAAGCGCAAAATCAGACTCAGTCAGTCAGACTCTTTCAACTGTGAAGCGATTACGCTCGAAAACCTCGATTTCCACTTTGTAAATTAATATGTGTAATTTAAGGACTAAGAATCGAAAATGCTAATTGTATTTTGATGTTATCTCAGTGAAAAGTTAACCTGCGAGGTAAATTGTTAATCGGTTAAGTTATGAAAATAGAATGCAAACATACGGTACGATACAATGCAATTGAATGCATCGGAATGAAACAAAATGGAAAGGAACGAAACAGAACACATCGCAATATAATATACATAAAATGAAACACATATTTACACAATTTGCACAATTATGATTATTACATTTAAATATCTTATAAACCAATAATGATATAGGTAAATATACAATTAAAGAGCTTATAAACGTAGAATACAAGCATTGAATTAATGGTATAGAATAAAATACAATACAATAAAATAGACCAAAATACAAATAAATAGAATGAAACGAAATGGAACGAATCGCAATACAATTTGATCGAGTAAAATAGTTCAGGTATTGTACAATTATGTTACTTAAAATAACAGAATAATAAAAGCCGTAACGTAATCAAGTCGTACTAATGGCGAATGTATTTAATATCAACAAGACTATATGCTCGTTTGCACAATCGTTTGCAAGATTGCACAATTTTATTGTACATTTTTGTGTTCAAATATCTAAAAACGAACAATCCGTTTGTGTATATTTGATCACAAAAGTACAACAGTTGTACTATAACCTACAGCTGTGACACCTTGTATAAACATTCCCAATGCAATGAAATGCTGAAAACAGTCAGAGGCGACTTTGTTTATCATGAACATGGATGAAGTAAAATATAGACTCCTAATATGTACAAGTCTTTATTTATTTATGCAAATATACAAGCAGTTTTGTCACTGTCACTTGTGGATAGGACAATATAAGCGTCGTCATATTTCTCGTTAAGAATAAAACACCTCTTAAATGAATATTAATTACATTCTTATGCATAGCAGCCATGCCTTTTATTCAGACATTTTATTCTTATAGAATTGGTATTATGTCAAAAACTTTCGTTCTTTACGATATTACGATATTCGTCTCCTCCATGGTTTTATATCCATTTAAAGGATAGTTTTACTAATTTGACCTAAGAAAATAATTTTATATTTACCATGATAATTAGTGTTTTATGTATTAATGCAGGTCATAAACTATCAGTGTACCCAATTTCAACAAAATCCGACCGGTACTTTTCGCGTGAAACAGTAACAAACATAGTATATATGTTTGTTATTACTCGACCTCACAATTTCGCCTTTCACAAGTATTTTTATTACGAGTCTATTAGTTTACTTTGTCTATATCAACATGTGATTGTACTATTTGCTTTAAGACTCGAGCGTCCTGCGTCCGACGTGAACAATTACGGGATATTGGCTTTGCATCTCAATTTTGTGTTGGAAATACTAAATTAAGTTTTAAAAAATAGTTCGTTTTCATCGTGACCCTCATCAGAACCAGGCCCATTTTAATGGGGCCTTAAATTAAAATGAGCCTGGTTCTGATGTAGGCAATGATATGATATTTATATCTAAAATATTTTAGTAGAAATGGCTCAGTACAACTCCACTTTCTTCTTTTTTATATTATTATGGGAACAAAGAAAAAAAATCAAGCGTAGTCCCTATAATTGTAAATCATAAAAGAAAATATTTACAATAAATTCAATTAAAACAAGTATTGCATTCCCTTAAACAATACATTCTCTTCAAACTCCCTTATAAAAGTCATCTAGAGAATTATAACAAGGGGCCGAGGAATTTCAACTTGTTCCTCAGGGACAACAACACATCTGCGACCTACCTCATGAGCAGCCAGCATGACCATACCTCATGAGGCCATATTCCATCGGGTGGACATACTCGTTTAATACTTAAATAATATAAAATTGTGCTTGCCTGGCCAGAAATCGAACTCGAAAACTTCTCATACCAGTATGCCGACCAAGCGCCACGTGGGCCGTCAAGTCACTTAACAATAATTTCAACGCTGAATACGCGTTATAGTCCACATACATTTATGTATGAACGCATGATCATTTTAGACACAAAATGGGTGGACAGGGACACGAAATGCGCTTGTTCCCCGAGAGAACACGTGTTGAATACAACCAATTACGCACTTGATTCGTATTTCAGAATTCACAACTAGCTCAGTTAATACAATTGTAATGCTGAATAACTGACAATGCAAGGCTAAACCAGTCTAGCAAAGTCGTACAGTGTTCATTGTTAATGAGGAATGATTTTAATAAGTGAATATTTTTATTTATTAATGGGGGATTTATAAATATCTAGGTACTCAATTTACACACAGTTGACTAAAATCGCAGGGAGGTCATTGTCTTAGACAATTTTCATTCGCCCGCCGTATGCTGGCCGTCGCGCGGCAAAAGTTGAGAGCTGGTTTGACAGTTGCGATTATAGTCATCTACGACTTAAGTATGTGGCAAGAAACGACCCATATGAAGGGTGGCGCACACCTTCGGAAATTTCAATAACGAAAAATTGGGATATATGCAATGGAATTCGTTGTGATATTCGATCTTCCTACTTGAATGAGCAGTTGAGTTTTGAATTGAACAACATTTTTATTTCCATTTGGAAATGTAGTTGAACGTGTGTGTGTTGTCAAAGATTATATATGAGAGAAGAACATTTTTATTTTTGGAAATAGAATAAGGGGAGACCTGATGAGAAACGCACGTATGTGTGCTTGAAGACTAAATTTCACATACGGGAAGTAACACCCGAGCGACAGTAAACATAATGTACAAATGACAGGTCATGTAAACGAACGTCATTTAATTGACGGACGGCGACGATCGGCCACTGTCAGCAATGGTTTTTAGCGAAGAGCGACGACAATAAACAACCGTCATCGACATGAACTGTCGCTAATGTATAACCTTCCTAAATTTGTAGATATAACAAAAATCCAACGTAAGCAATACAATTTGACTTTCTTTTTTTTAAATAATAATTATTTACTACAAATTTTTGGAGTTTACTCCTTAAGAATCAATTTTCATATAAGGCGTCCGGATGAGAAAAATATGAGGAGAGATGAGAAAAATATGAGGAGTAAAATCTAGTGATCGAATGACCTCGTTACGTTTTTGATGTGCAACCTATTGTGCGCACCTTTCCATTTTTCATCTTTCGCATAGATGGCGCTTTGTACAACAAAAACGATTATTATTTCAAGTTTTCTCATACGTCGCATAGTTAGCGCTGTTTACAACAATGGAAACTTACTTCAAGTTTTTTCATCCGTCGCATAGATGACGCTGTTTACAATAATTGAATCATTTAATTTTATTGTGCCTGTTTAGACAATCGTACTTAAGTAATAAATTCCAGTCGTGCGTAACTACAGATTATAACATAAAAATATTTTGTTTCAGGTAAATATGCTCAACATCACTCATTGCACTAATCACATGGTAAGCTGTAATTTCCCAAAAAAAAAATTATAAGCAGCAGAATTGTAGGAGCGTTAATAAGCCGTCTTCAGTAAAACCTCCATAAGTATTTCGCCGTATAGTAGCGGTTTAAAACCGCTGCGGTAACCACTGGTATTTATTCATCTGAACCATACATATATTTCTGCCTTTTTAGGGTTTCGTACCCAAATGGTAAAAACAAAACTATTACTAAGACTTCGCTCTCCATCCGTCTGTCTGTCACCAGGCTCTATGTCATAAACCTTGATAGCTAGACAGTTGAAAATTATCACAGATAATGTAGATAATGATACGAAACCCTTTATACGCGAGTCTGGATCGCACTTGGCCGATGGTAAGTGCGAGTAGGCCGATCCACATGATGGTAAGTGGCTCCTGTTACCCAAGGACATGGAATTAATCTCAGATGCTACTCCCGAGGACTAAGTCCTCCGTAAGGAACTCCTCTGATAAGTATGTCTCCCTTATGAAAGGTATGGCCTTTCAGACCAAAACACATCTTAGCTTAACACTGCTGTTAGTAGGTAGAAATAGGTGTGACGCTGGTTCCAGAGTTGACATTGACGACCACGAAGAGTCCTACCACCTTTTAAATTTCTACCTACATATATTCAATTTTAATATTTAAGCTTATAACTGATTCCAAGATTCTAACACCAACGACTTGAAAAATGTACCTAATCCAAAATAAGAATATATGGTTTTTGCTACTAGTATTTATTTCTGTATACACATGTTAAGACGAGAGTACTACGACAAGCACTTTGAGGCTGTCAAACTACTCGCAATACATCAAGACATATTTTTGTATTAACAGGATACAAAAATATTTCTTGATGTATTGCTGCTGATGTTAACGATGCGGTATTAGATTTAATATTATGTATTTATTATTTTGTATAAGCGTACAAGGTGCTTTTAAAGTTAAGTATCAGTTACATTTTTTTCTTATACTGCTGGGTCGGATGACGACCTACACTCAGAAGATCCGATAAGAAACTATGGAGATTTGACTTGTTTTTTAACAGACTTCCAAAAAAGGAGGAGGTTCTCTGTTCGACTGTTTTTTTTTTCATGTTTGAACCTTCGATACTTTCGACTGGGTGAACCAATTTTGTCATTTCTTTTTATTTTGACAGCCGGTGCTTCTCGTGGGATCTCATTTTAATTTCGTTTATTTCTGACAAAGGCATCCATAAGAAAACCACATAAGTCTTAAATTTGCGCTATTCTCTCATGAAACTTGAAATAAACATTAGATATTTATAATGAAATAATACAATGAAACATGTGAGCTTCTACTCCTCGATTCTGATGATATAAGGGTGCTGCTAACCAAAACCAAAGAAGTTAGCCATTTGGTCCTTACAAATATGTAATAAGATTACTGAGCAGAGACATACTATGAAAAATTTGACCTTCAACTTCTCAACCCTGATGCTGCGGGGTACTGCAAGCCTAAATTATAAGAGTTAGTAATTTGGTGCTTACGGATATATAATGAAATTGATAAGCAGAGACTACGATGAAAACATTGACATTCAACTCTTCAATCCTGATGATGCAATTTGTAAAAGTTTTGTTAGTCATGGCTTAGGACTAAATTTTACATCTATGCTGGAAGTTGAATTTATGTTTGCATTTATGTTTCAATTTATTCTTTCGTGTAAATTTATATTTACGAAGTAAAATTAGTGATATTATATGAAGACAAATATAAGTTCATAATCACTAAAAAGCGTGAATTTTTTTTAACTAAAAATAGAAACCGACATCTATACTACAAAAAAGAATAAAATAATTTAAATATATGTTGATTTCTTACATACACATAGTTCTAAAGTCGGCGCTCATATACTTGTAGCACATAGATTCGTCGTTGTAATTTAACAAAATATGTTGAGCGCCAACTTCGGGACTATGTACTATGTACTTCCGTATCTTTTAAGTGCTATACTGTATAAATATTATTTGTACGGAATTGTTACATAGATGTAATCAAATGTATCTTACCTATGAATAAGCTACTTTTTTTAAATTTAAACTTACTAACACATTTCATTCAACTAATAGTTAATGTTTATTGATCACGTCTGATCACGAAAAAATGAACTCACGATGCTTTTATATGTTCTGTATTTTTTTTGCAAAGTTCATCTTATTTACGTATACTAAGAATGTAACAAAATTTATGGCCTGTTACTAGATTTATTGCTCAATGTACTCTAGACAATGTATTTGTGTATTCTATTGAAATCGGTCCATTGAAATATTTCGTTGTTTTTAAAAATAAGCCTCGTTCTTATATATTTTTTCATAAGTACAGTGGTTTGACAATAGGAGAAATTTTGTAACTCTTTTTTTTATAAAACAAAAATATAATCTTAATTTTCATTGATGTTATAAAGTATTAACATGTAACTTATACGATACAAAAGTTATATTACAAAAATAATTTATTTTCAGGCATAAATGAGAATTTTAAGAAAATTAAGTAAGAGTAATCAAAATTGACGTATAACAATATATTTTTCTTGTGAACAAAGCGTTAAATTTGTAACATTACTTTTCTCTAAACTATTGCAAGATTTCGTAAAAGAACTTATATTTCAAAATTCCTTGAATAATATTTAATTATTAACAATTTTAAATACTTAATTTAAGTAGGCAATGTGATTAAAAATCATTATTTTTATCTAACATTGGTATATGACCACTGTACATAATATTGTTAACTACTCGAGTAAGGCTAAAAATACTTAACACCGCAAATAAGGTAAAAATGTTGTTTAAAGTCTATGGCAAGCGATTTTATTGCCTATAAGAAAAAATGATTTACTCCTACTAAGTTTTCATATTACTACATCAATGAAACCAAAATACTAATTTCACACAAGTATTAGCGGAAACAGCAGTGGGCTACCTTAATCGAACCACAGATTTTTTAATGAAATAGAGATAGCAAATGAGCTTACAATCCTAGGTAGGATGGTAAGCTCATTTGCTACTTCAGTGGTAAGTAGTCTCTACCGCCCACGGAAATCTGTAATGCCTAGGTAGCATTACAGATTTCCATGGGTGGTAGAGTTAGTAGGATATCTGATATATATCTAGTTATATCTGAGGTATGCCACAGATGCGCTGACACCCCTAAGGACTAACTTGGAATGCCTCAAATAAGAACACTTCCTTTACTATAACTTTCATACCAAAATGCAGCCGCCTAACACAACGTTAGATTGCCTTTAAAGAATAAAAGGGAGCGACTGAAGAGCCTCCGAAGTGGAACCACAAATGTTAAAATAAGAATTTCTTCCACCTTTAAAAAATATTTTTTTCAAGAATTGTAAAATTTATTATTGCTTTATTTTCATAGCAAGCCAAGACTTATCGTTCTATTTCTGTGTTTATAGATGTTGAACACGATGCCGTGATTCACGACTGTAAACTTTAGTAACGTTCTATATGTAGTTTTTATGGTTTTATGCAATTATAGTCGTAACCAAAGGTGTTATACCTCTGACTCAATATTGTGAAAATACGAGAAGTGAAATTTTAAATATTTTTCAAATCTGCGCACAATTTTAGATTATCAATAATTGTAAAGAGTGGTTAGTTTAAGTAAATCACAAAAGAATAATAATAAGTTTGGTGCACAATGGTAAATATATTGTTAGTTGTCGCTATTTTCTTTCGTAAGGCTTCATGCTTTACAAAAGAAAAACGAACTATTCACATAGATTAAACGAACTATTGATATAGTTATATAGATTATTCTACCAGGAGTTAGTTGCTGTCAAACGTTTCTCCCTCGTAGTTTCCTCGTGACCACGATCCGTACAACTTGTTCGATATATCGGCAGAAAGAAATTAAAAATTGCGTATATTGGGTACCCGTTACATATTAAAATGAATCAATGCCACGATAATATTAGACTAAAATCATAAATTGTTAAGAGATTTGTACGTATTAAAATATTTTCGCTCTGGAGTTATTTTACGTATTAAAATATATTTAAACTTTTTACCATTCTGCAACATGTAACCAAACACAAAAAAAAAAAAACATTTTTTATATGCTTATTGAGAACCAATTTTCACTGAACCCACAAAACTCTTAATCATTACGAAATTGTGAAGGATTTCATTGTAATTGATTGAATAACCGCGAGCGTGTACGCAAACGTCCTTGCACGTGGAAGCTCGCTTTATAACAATAACGAGTAAAAGATATAGAATTCTCATAACCTTCCTTCAACTTAATGCAAACTAAAAGAACGAAGTTGGTGTTCTTACTAAATAAAAACCATTAAAATTGAGCTCCATTCAAATGGCATACTCGTAGCCATTCAATTCTATAAACTTCTACTGTTTTAATAATAAAAACTTTATTCCTTACCTTCAAAGCGTATCGGCTACTCGGAAATGAATTTATATTATTCAGTGCGTCAGTTTGGAGAAAGTCTTTGATTCATTTCTCGAGATGCATTTTAGAAATATTTCATTGTTGATGAAAGTTCTTCAGAGTAAAACGACATTAATACAAATATAGATAAACTCCAGTAGGTATTGGACTACGACGCACCAAGTGAACAATATAATCTTTACATTTTTTATTAAACCGTATTACAAATTTTTTAATCTATTCAACAATATTCGAAATATATTTCGTAGATTACAATATGCGATTTAATATAGAAATATTTAGTTGAATCTACTAGTTGTCACTAAAATCCTAAAACGCCTATCAAGGCCATCGAGATCTCTCGCTGTTCACAGGCATCCCCTAAGTGTTTAATTTTTTTGTGGGGAAGCCGAATTCTGTTTTTGATTATATTCAAAAACAGAATTCGGAGAAGATTGTGTTATACCTTATAACATCTATCTACCAGTGAAAGTCCTGTCAAAATAGGTTAAGCGACTTAAAAGATTATTCATGTCAAACAGAGACACAGAAAGACAGACAAAAAAAATTCGAAATTGACTTTTTGTTATAAGTATCGTATATATTTTCCCATGTATTTAATAAGAAGCTATTTATTTTCATGTTACAAACAAACAGTTCCATTATATTTTATTTATTTGTACAGATATTAATCAAAAATTACGGAAGACGATTTGTATTCCTTGTAATACAAAACTATTTTTAGAAAAGCGTGAGTTATTATAACTCTATTCACAAAACTCCCATTTAATCAATAATCGTTTTACGCTACAACACTCTATTCGCATGCCCGATCACGCGCGCTCTTATAAGATAAATCTCGTTGTAATACATGTGGGGAGCTTCCGATCCGATATTGTAGTACCTCAGGCGTGGAATCAACTGCTACTTCCTACTGAATACGCAGTAATATTTAAGACGTTAGTGATAAAATAAGTATCCTGAGTCTTGTTTACGTAGGTTTTTTTTTTTATTTCTGCCTCATAACAACAGTTTTATGCGCTGTTGTGTTCTCGTCTGAAGGGTGTGGTAAGGGAGGCATACTTATCCGAGACATTCCATCTTAGTCCTCAGGGGTAGCAACGCATCTGTGGCTTACCTTAGGAGGGACTTTGATCTTACCTAGGGTTAATTACAGATGTCCATGGGCGGCAGTGGCCGATACCATCAGGTGGGCTGCAGGCTCGTTTGCTACTTCTATACTATAAAAAAAATCCTGAGTCTTGTTTACGTAGGAAATAAAAACATGTAAATGAGTGCAATTCATACACAGCAGAAGTGAAACTCAATAATAAAATTATTTCGTATATTATACCAAACTTGAGCTCTCATACAAGCAACGAAGTCAAATTGTTAGCGTAATGCAGAAAGGAGCGTAGTGCCATGTAGTTGTAGCGCCATTTCATCGAGTTTGAAATCAGATCTATATTAAAGAAGTTTTACTTCAAAAGTGCCCATTTCTCATACATCCATCCTTCAGTCTTTAGAGATCCCCTTCTAGACATAGGCGGGAATCAAAATCGGGATTTTAGCTAATAATCACCACGTCCGACATCTATGTTTATCCGCCCAATAAATTTTTATCAGATTGAAGTAGCAAACGAGCAATCAGTCCACCTGTTGGTAAGTGGTCACTGCCACCTATGGTCGAAAATGACAGGTCATGGCAGACGGTGCTATCCTTTTGCGAACAGTGATGCTCGCGAAGTTTGTGGCGGAGAGGACCAGAGAAGATGTTCGCTAAAAGCCTCTCTTTCCCAATCCCAAAAGCCCAAGGGTCCTCCCTTGGGCTTTTGGGATTGGGAAATCGGGGGAATCCAACTCCTGGTACTAGGGCTCGAGATGTCGTGTGTGCGTTCTGCACGCACATCTCATGCGGGATACCACTGAGAGGACCCCTTCCCTCTCGGGACGTAGTTGGCGTTAACACCAGCGCCGGCTGGCGTTACTGGGCGGCGTATGTAATGCTTACACTTTCTTGTGACCCGGCTTCGAACGTACAGAGGAAGGTCACGGAGTTTTAGTCGGTAGGAGTCCAACACACCCCTTTTGCATCCCCGGGCAGAAGAGGATCCATGAGAATTTCTCCGTGTTAAAAAAAACTAACCTTACAGACAGATGTGAGTAAGGTCCACGACGTATTCCTATTTAAAAAATACCTCGTGTGCTTTATTAACTAATTAACTATGAATTCAGCATAGAGCAGTCCTCAACATTGCTCTTATTAAGTGTAAGCAACACTTCTATTCTATTCTACAGAGCCTATTTAGTAATTCTAAGTGAAATTTTCTTAAAATTACGCATTTATTAATTTATACTACAAATGTATCAAAATTCAGCTCTTTAAATTATTTATAAATGTCAAGTTCAATAAGTATGAACGGAAATCCTTGTACTATAAAATCTTTTAGATTTCATGGAAAGAGCCAATGTTTCGTAAATCCATTTTGTCCGTGGAAACGTACATAATCCTTATTGTATTGACTTGTCCTAGCACTCTGCCCCAGGAAAATTGTATTATTATCTGAGCCAAGAACTAGATAAGCCGGGTCCAAAGATTAGGATTGTATGAGATACGTGTAAGAATGTCGACAAGGTTTGATTTCAAATTATATTTTTAGAAACGAATAGATTGTCTAAAATATAGACTATATATAAACTCTTTATTATGTTATTCGGTATGTACTGCTAATAGATGTTAGTTAATAATTATAGGACCCGAAATGATTGGACCACAATGTATTTTGTCGTCTTGTGATAATTATATAATAGTTCGTGGACACACATGTGGTTTAATAAGTTGGTTTTCAAATATCATTATCTTAACATTTATCAGCCATTCAAAAGGTCAACTTCTCGATATATGCTTTCACTAATGAGGCTTTATGCCAGTAGGTGACCACATTAGGTATTGATGTTACACAAAAACACGCTACCACCCATCTCTTGGAACGCCCCTTGGTCATCTTCTATGACGTCACCGTAGAGAGGGATGATATGCAAGATCAACTAGAAGACCGATGAATAAGAATTTATATGCTTTTGTAATTAAAAAAACATATTTATGCTATTTAATTAATCGAGCATTTATATGTGTATTTAATAAAAAAAAACATTTATATACGTATTTTATTTAATCAATATTTATATGCGTATTTAATTTTCACGTATTATTATTTGGTATACAGCATGTCCGGTAAGAATTTCCATTGAACGAACTCCTTTTTTACAATACCTCGCAGTATTGTTCGTTTTCCGGCTAAAATGACACACATAATAAGATCTACGGCGGCGCTGTGCAACGAATCCGGTCAGAATAGTCAACCTTAAAACTCCCTGGCCTAGTTTTATTTTTTAGGTAGAGAGTAAATTACATTTGCTTTTTACGTTCTATGTTAGAAACACCAGTGAATTATGAATTTTGTGCTTATTCTCTGTGGAAACTCATTGTGCCTAATATTTCTTAATCTGTGTATAAGTTTACCTGTTTCAATACCATATTTGTACATACCATACCATAGTCGTTACACCCTCGTATTATTTATGTAAATATACTGCATACACTAGTATACAATTTGGAAAATGAAGAATAGTTTACTACTTTTTTTTTCAGGTGTCTCGAGAAAATGCGTAATATTATATTCCTTAGATTGTTATCATTTAGTGTCTAAGCTATCGATTAATTATAAATGATTTGTATTAAGCATGTGGCTTCAATTCCTAAATACTTTAATAAAATAACGTAAACCGGCCGTTTTAAACTAAGTATACAACTTTTGTACGTAATACTGTACATAAATGGCTATTTCACATACAAAAGAAACATCTTAACAGAGACAAGTGACGCAAGTCATTTGTAAGTAATCCAATTTAATGTAGGGCGCCAACTGCGACGAACAATTTGCTAAGCTTTCCTCTTTAATTCTTACTTATTTTTATTTTCCGATCCCCTTTATATATTTCCTGTGCCTTTTATTTTCATTTTTCCTTGTTCAATAGTAAGAAAGATAGTACGTATGTTGTATTTTCTATCATCTGTATTGTGACTCCCTTGAACGTAGCTCTGTCTTATGTACGTAATGAAATCATAAGTTTTAAGACCGTAAGTTATTTTAAGCTATATATTAAGATTAGTATCATCATTTTTTGAATTCACCTTTTCCAGCAGCTTCGCTCGCTTGAATCATGTACCACGACGATTGACCACTGACGACTCACGTGGTGGAGCGGTCGCCATACCGGTCTGACACGCAGTGGGTCCTGGGTTCGATCCCCGGCTAGACAGACATCTGAATGATGGGTTTAAATTTCTGTTCTGTGTCTGGGTGTTTATGTATTCGTCTTTGTGTGTCCATGGCACCCATGACACAGGAGAAAACCCAACTGTGCTATGGGTTATGAGTGTAGAAAGCGTTTATGTTTATGTTTACCACGGTTTTGTTAATCCAGGCCATAAACATTCAGTATGCCAAATTTCATCGAAATCCAATTACTAGTTTTTGCGTGAAAAATTAACAAACACACATACATCCTTACAAATTTTCGTATTTACAATATGAATTACATTGAATTACGCCATAAATTTATAAGATTAATAAGGTAGACCTATTCAAGACTTGTCTCATGAGATGTAATATACCAAAGAGCATGGAAATTAAAGTCACCCAGTGAGCGATTTAACCCTTGTCTTGCATTTCAGGCAGTACTATATTATTCCTCACGATTATAATTAATACTTACCCGTGGTTTCACCCGCGACTATTCTATCCCACGTGATCCGTACATTCTTTTGGGAAATAAAGTTCCCTAGGTGCTATGCCAGGGTTCAATTTATTGCTGTGCTAAATTTCTTCCAGATCCGTTCTGGATCGATCCTGGCGTGATTGAGTAACAATGATCCATGCACCCACACTTTTGCATTTATAATAGTAAGGTTGATACTCATAAAATTATTTTATGTAAAAAATATATTATTTCTGCCTATAGCAATTAAATACTATGAATAACGTTAAATATACCATGTATTTATAATATTTTCAACTTTAACCTGTTCAAGTTGTAAGTTCATAGTACACTGAGAATAGTTTTACTGACATATCCAATATCACAGTAAATATTTCTGACAGTGAACTTGATCCGAAGTCGATTACTTCAGCGTATGAATATTTAACGTAGGTTTGAATATATTTTTACAAAAAAAAAACAAAATAGGTTACAGAGACATCCGATGTGACACAGATGCGACCCATAACAAGATTATCCAATTCAAAGTAGGTCGCCTGCTGTGACGGCCAATTTGATAAGCCTTCCTCTCTAAGGAATTTACAACATACATACCCGTATTTTTAATAACCGACTTTAAAAAGATAAGATAAGAGAATTTACTATTATTTAATTTATATCTTAAGAATGCAGTACTAAGCGATAGCCTTTTTTGGTGACGGATGTCCACGGACAAGATTAATGGTTTTTTAAATACCGGGTTATGTGGGATTTGTACCGCACTAAAACCCTCTCGATGGCCTTCCTCGACGCTATGAAGATGACTCCGAGATCTTTTGACGACCCGCGTGGCTGAGCGGTCACCATACCGGTCTGACACGCAGTGGGTCCCGGGTTCGATCCCCGGCCAGACAGACATCTGAATGAT
>MOOZ01000604.1:41803-54518 GCA_002930495.1 Cecropterus lyciades | reverse complement strand
TTTACATTTGACCCTCTAACAACCCCAGGTATGGACAACCTTTTTAAAATTATAGGCCTAATTAACAATTATCAAACATTTTTATAGGTTCAATTTACAATTTATCACGGTCCGTAAGATAAACAGAAATATTCCTTTATATTACAGTATTATAAATTGTAATATTATTGTATTTCAAGTGGGAAAATTAGCCGCTCCCTAAAATGTGCCGCGGGCGGTCTACAACCTAAGCCGAGGCGAGCCGCATCCGGCCTACAGGCCGGTGGTTACCCAAATGTACCTATGTTTAAGGCTGATAATCCGGAGTTTGAATACTAGGCACGCACATGATATTTTCGACTTATTACTTTATTGTGAAGGAAATCAATACGCTTGTGAGTTTTGTCATAAATAGTTTTTAAGGTGTGTGTAGTCTACCTATCTTCACTATAGTAGTGAATAAAGATAGTATTGTGAACTTAGGCATAAAACTGTTTCATAAAACACTTTAAATGTATACTCTTATTCAGCAATCAGTCGTACATGACTTTCAAAGGAATCAAACCTAAAACTGTATGTAATGTATTAGAATATATGTACTAATAGCTTATTCTCACGGGTCTGCCCACTTCGATCACGTTTACCACGATTATGAGTATCCTATACGTTATTCCAGCTCATAAACTATCTGTACCAAATTTCTGCGTTCATTTTTTTTGTGTGAAAGCGTAACAAACACACATACATCCTCACAAACTATCGCATTTATAATTAGTAAGATTAGCACCAATATCTCTATATATCTTTGACGTATAAAATCGACTAACTATATACGTTCGAAGTCTAAAGCGAGGTACTCAGTATTTAAGCGAGCTTACGCTCGACTTAGCATTACCTGACTCAGCTGAGCAAAGACTCAGATTACTGGTTAAACTTTGCTGAAGGAATTAGAACAAATCCTTTCCTATCTTACTCCGTAATTCGCGTATCCTTGATGCAAATTCATTTTACGTTTAATCTTAAAATGGGCCTACGTTTATTCTGTTCACATATTGACATTGGCTTATATTAATTAAGAGAAACAACTGTGTTGTGAATCTTACCACGGCCATTTTAATAGATCTCCCGTATGTATGAATATCCCTCTTTCCAAGTCAAGCTAAATCTCTAGTTTCAGGTTACCGATTTTTATAGGTTCTAATTTAAAACCTCATCGCTAAATTACCAAAAAATTCGGAAATGTTTTTCAAAATCTGTCTGATTATCTATCGATTTAAACAAGTTATATACTCGGGCTTATAATATTAATATAGATAAGTGTATATTGCAAAATATTTCGAAAAAAAATAAAAACATGATATTAAAACTACTTGTTAAAACATTTCCACCGTATCAATAAACGAGCTAACTGTTTACTACACCATATTATTACAGACTACGTAGGTATACAGAGATCGCAAACTGTTTTAGGTTTTCATGCCACTGCATAATAGACCGTGACAGAATGTTTCGAGGCACGCGATTTCCCCATAATATGGATATAAAAAAAGTTTAGCGAATAATAAAGTAGCGTGTTCTACTTCTACCCCACCTTGTTTTTAATACGTTTGGGTTTTCCCTCCATTAAAAGCACTCGTGTTCTTGTAAGAAATGAGAAATGAAATGTAAATGTTTAAGACAAATAAAAAGTTAATTTCGTACGTATATTATAGATCTTCATATGAAATTGTAAGATACATATTCATATCATTAAAACAGAATTTGAGGAATTGAAATTAAAGTATGAATCAGCTTCTAAGACGTCTACATGTCATGGATGATTGAAATTGACGTGTTCTTTCTTGTTCGTATCTGAAATCTTAACAAGTCGACTCCTCCGCAAAACAGCAGGATATATCAAATCAAGATGTTATGCTGTATATAAGAGACATTTCTGTCATTATTATGAACTGATTTTGTTCTTTATTTATCATTATTTAACGAGGTAAATACCAATATCAGTAGCGTCGTATAGTAACCGAACACAAAGCATTTTTTAATATAGATGTAGGAAACGAGCATGCAGACCACCTGGTGGTAAGTGGCTACTGTCGCCCATGAACATCTGTAATCAAGCCCAGATAAGATTAGTCTTACCTGAAATTGGCCACAGATGCGGTGTTGAACCCAAGGACTAATTGAGAATGCTGCGGATAAGTATGTCTCCTTAGCCACGCCCTTTAAACGGGAACACAGTGGCGCTTAGCATCGTTGTTATTTGGCCGAAATTGGTGTGGCGATGGTGCCTCCAGAATCAAACTGTAAAGGGTTCAACCCCCTTTAAAAATACAATTTTTGCCAATATTTTTCATTATTAAAGCTAAATAGTAATTTGAAATGAAAGTATCGTAAACCTATTAACGTATATTATTAAGCCTAATAGCTAGCTACTGCTAGCTAGCTATTAGGCTTCTAGGTAGGTACTACTACTACCCACTCCGTATTAAACTTTAAAAATATTTAAATAGACTCTGACAGCTTACAACAACACAAGCCCTTTCAAAAACCTTTTAAAACTACAGGAATTGAATAAATACGCGGGGAAATTTCCTGATACTGACGTGAATTAAACATTTGCTATCAACGTACCTCTATTATGTGTGGAAGCTCGGTAATATACCGAATTTCAATATGAAATCTCTTTACAGGCTTTTCATTAGTTTCCACGAACAAGTCTATTGTCTGTTTAGTTGCACGGGGAATGGAATGAAATTCAAATTTGTTAGAGGTAATTATTTAGTACATATTCAGTAAAGATCTACGTTCCACTCCTGTGAGTATATAAATAGAAGCGGGGAAACGAAATATATATATTATATTTTATTTTTTGATAGTAATATTTTTCAACCAAATTCTAAACAAAGATGTTTTCTATTCGTAACATTCCTCTTCTGACTTTTACGTATGTTTCCCAATTGTTTGGTAAAGTTTGAACGAATGTTATGATCCAAACGTTAATGTATGAAGCAAGGTCTCCAGGAGGTTTCACTTTATGAAAATTTGAAAATTATCAGTGGCATCAATTTTTCATATTAAAGAAGTAACGAACGAGCCATGGACAACTGATATAAACGTCAAAAAAGTATTAAGTCCTACAGGAGGTCGGTTACGGGACTCAGAACACTTCATCGTCAACCCATTATTTTAGGCCATACTCCACCGAGCTCGCCAAGAGCGAATTGGTAGAGTTCATATACCCTTAAGAACTCTTTTTTGCAGGTTGCACACCTGAACGTTTTCCTCACTATGTTTTTCTTCGCACAAAAACAGTAATAATTAATTAATAAAACACACGTAATTTAAAAAAATTGTGGTACATGGTTGAGCGGTCTCTCAACTTCAATATTAGTTATATTGAAGTTCAGTGAGCGGTCTCTCAACTTCAATATACCTAATATTGAAGTTGAGAGACCGCTCAACCATATATAAATTTTAGGTTACGCCAATGTGTAACATAAAACTTACCGTATCCCTAAATCCTTACCGTCTCTTTTAATCTATATTCATACTCATAGTCTGGCATATCGGTGCGACATTGGTGGCATACCTACAAGTATTTGATGGACCCATGACCCCATTCTGATATGAAGGCGTGGGCGAAGCTATCCTTATCATATTTAATATGCGACCGTTTTAATTATGTTATACATAAAGCCGAAAACGGTTACCTGAGAGTAAGCCTTTTCAGCACCAGTCAACTCTAATTAAATCATGTGTAGAATATTTTTTACTGTAAGTGAAGTGAAGCAACTTTACAGTGTGCATATTACTTCTTTATATAATATGGAAGTTGCAAACGATGATGCCACCTAAAGGTAAGTGGCCACTGCTGTTATCAACCCCAGGTAAGATTAAGTAATGAATAAAAGTCTTACGTGTGGTTGCTGATGTGCTATCCCCCGACTAAGTGGAATACCACTTAAAGTATGTATTATTTACCACAAATTTTAAACCAGAACGTAACGTGCTTCCGGATTCGCTCCATTAAGTCCTACCACCTCACCGAGTAATACGTTTGAAGACGATAAAACCATTTGTGGTTCGATTGCACCGGCACAAACTGCCTATTTTTGTTTTATAAGGGACATGTTAATTTCATATGTTCAGTGCCTTGCCTACAGACAATGCCTTGCACAGATGTTCTAAATCTGATCGCTGAACGCAATTTGATAAATTCAAAGGCTCAAGAAATTTAATGCTCTGGAAGTAAGAGTGAATGATTCCAGTTTAAGTATAGTTTAACGATTTAAAATGATTAATGCTTCTTAATGACTGGGTTACTACTTACTTAATAGTTAATGTTAATGCTAAATTACTTATGCTCATTGAACAAAATTCTCAGGGACAGGCACGGCACCTCAGTTGACATAAGTGTTCTAACTACTAGTATCATATGAGCTTTATATATATCAAATAAAGTACCTATGTAAAGCTACATTCAGACTGAAAATAATAAACTCAGATTGCTAGATTATCGAAATACGGTAAAACAACTTTTTAAACTTCTGATTTTGAAATGTTATTGATTTAAGAAAATATGTTTGCTTATGGGTAGCATTTCTTGGCTGTGCGCTAAAGTGATGACCGCCAAAGACATATATTTTATAGAAACATGAGATCTACGCAAAATATTTCTGTAAAAAAAGCGAAAGGATATTCAATTTTTAATAATTCAATTCAATTAGGTTCATGATATAAACACCAACTAAGAAAGGCTTTCTTGATATTTCATCCCTTACCTATTAAATGTTTAAAGCTATTAAATTTAAACGTCTAGCATGTTTAAATCTTTTTGTGGTTCGACTTCGATGCACCACCGCCACAGCTATCTGTATTGTCTAATAATAATCGTGTTATGCGCTGCTGTGTACTGGTCTGAAGGGTGTGGTAAGGGAGACATACTTATCCGAGGCGTTCCAACTTAGTCCTCAGGGGTAGCAACGCATCTGTGATTAACCTTAGGTGAGACTTTGATCTTACCTAGGGTTGATTACAAATGTCCATGGGCGGCAGTAGCCACTTACCATCAGGTGGGCTGCATGCTCGTTTGCTACTTCCATACATAAAAAAATACACCTGATAGGAAGAGATCAATACCGCCCATGGATATCTGTAAACAACTTTATAAAGAACAGGGTTTCTGTCTGAATTAAATCTCTAATGCGTTGCTCACCTTTTAGAAAAGTGAGCCGGCAACCACACCCGTCCACTGAAACGCAAGAACTGCTTCACGCGAGAAATAATATTATAACACTTTATAAAAACGATTCATCTATTAAATCGATATATCGACGATTTATGTAGATTATATGCGACTTCATCTACACGATCAGTTTCATTACACGATATTACAAACCCGAAAAATTCTCTTTTCTTTTTCCCAATCAAGCCAAAATGTTCGCCCGTATTCCCTCAAGGCGAACAAACATTTGATTTACCTAATGTGAAGAGGTCAGTCGATACGGACAAAAAGAGAGCACTTGATGGAAACCGAGAAGATTACTCACGGTAGCAAAAAACCGGTCAAGTGCAAGTCGGACTCGCGCAAGATGGTTTTCGTACCATTTATGTATAGAAATGAGATGATGTCTGTTTGTTATTCAATATCGCAGGAACCAAAGGTCCGATTTACGAAAAAATTTGCATGCATGTAGCTTATTTACCTGGTCAACTCATAGGCTACTTTTAATTTCCATATTTTGCACTATTTAAAGATGGCGACTATTTTAGTGACGTCATTACATCCTTTGGTTCCAGGCTTTCATATTTCCATTTTAAATAAAAAGAGAACGCTAAGAAATAGTAAGATTTTGATGGCATTGGCATGGCATTTCTATCCCGAAAAGTCCTTATCACTTTTCGTGTAACTCCAGTGGTAAGCGAGTAAAAACTAAATTCTTTGTCCTGTATCAAAGCATGGGTTCTTCAACTACGTATCTATAAAAGACGAGAAAAACATCACGTTTGTTTTATGGGAGTCCTCCTTAAATATGTATATTATTTTAAGTCAACTATTTATTTTTAAAATTACTAAATATTCTGTGAATATTTTAATCAACTACCTGTTGTCGTTATTAATATCGAGTAAAAAAATCACGTTTGTTGCACGGAAGCCCCCCATTAAATATTAATTTTCTTCTCTTTTTAGTATTTGTAGTATAATGGCAACAGAAATACATCTGTATCTATAAAAATGTCAACTGCCTAGCTATTACGAGTCATGAGATGCAGCCCGGTGACAGACAGACGGACAGCGGAGTCTTATTAATAGGGCTCTGCTCTTATCCTTTGGATACGGAACCCTTAAAAGCGAAAGAACTTTTCGGCAACTTGTGGACTTGATTGTTAGTTCAGTCTTGTTAGAACTTTGTGAAAAACTTGCAATTTAGCGAGGCTCGTGTTTTTTTGTTCTTTTTTATAAAAAAAAATCGCTATTTTTTATCAAAAATATGTACATTTAGTTTTTATTACACTTCTTTGTTCATTTATTTTTGTGTTGCTACATTTTGTATTATATGTTTTATTGTTATATTATAAGTATTTTTTGTATTTACTTTTAAGATAATACTACTGTATTACATAACGCATCACCTCATTAATACTTATTGGGTGTCATTTATTATGTTAATTGTAACCAAGTCTTAACATAGTTTTATAAATCTCTAACTTCAAATTAATCCCATTCTATAGAGAAAAATACACTACATTTCATAACAACTTACAATATAACATTTGATTTTAAAAAATGTTGGTAGCAACGTCGACACTATTTCGTCTCCTAGCGCAACTCCCACGGTGACGAGTGCCTTATAAAAGTTCCCGTCGAAAACAAAAAAGGTATTAAATGAATATATAGTTAGCACACGTGGCAGACGTTATTTATAGCCCTATAACCTACTGGCAGACGTTAATTATACCCTAAGAAATATTAAGGACCACGTCTGCCACCACAGTGGCGCTGCGTTGTCAATTGAGAGCATTTTGAAAGTGTTTAAAAAAAACTGTGCCATATTATGCGCACATGTCTGCCTCTGGGGCTGATGATCACAGTCAACTTGTAAATACACAAAATCGGTGAGGCAGACATCCAGGGCTCTGACTTTTGTAGTTATAATGTTTTTTAGTTATTTTTATGATTTAAGAACTATATATGAAGTGCACACTTGGCAGACTTGAATTGTTCGATTTAAAACAACGAGAAGGACCACGGGAAAATAGTCTGCCGTCATGCTGCCTCTGCGTTTTCTATTGACAGCGCTTCGAAAATGAAACAAAAAAATGGTGTGCTATATTATGCGCACATGTCTGCCTCTTTGACTGATGTTTAAATTACTCATGAAAACCAAGGAAATGTATAAGGCAGACATTAAGGCCTGTGATATTTCAGAGGCAGACTATTTGAATTTTTTTCCCAACCGGACGCTTGCGCCAAGCTAAAGGTACAAAATTCTACGTCTGCTGAATATTAATAAAGGCAATTAATTTAATGTGTAGGAACGATAACTATATGATAATGATAAGATATTCCCATGCAATACCCGCTTTCTTTTGAATCTCAAACAGTTGTACAACAAAAATCAGTGATTAAAGTGTCTGCCAAATGTTTTTTCGTATCCAGGGAGTCGTAATTAACCGAATGGGCGCAATGAGAACCGTGTGCAAATGACTTAGTAGAGCTTTTTTGACATTTCTACAACTCCGTCCCATGATAATGCAGAGACCTGAATGTTTGCCTCTTCTATTTTCTGCGTCTCCAAGATATTTGTAAGCATTAACCGCAGAGGCATACATATGCAAATTAATTAATACCCCGCTTTTTTCAAGCAATTTCAATCCGCTGTGACGCGAAATCTCATTAACATAGGACCTCAATTGACTGGACCAATTCAATTTGTGCTGATCTAAACTGCAATATACCTCGATGTAAAACTTGTGCAAATCATATAGCGAAATGCTCGCTAGCTCCCTATCTATAGGATAGTAGTGAATACATAATTGACATACGTAACAATTGACGACACAATAATTAAACTTAACCTGACTGTAATTTCATAAAGACTATATATTTAAACCCATATTGCATATAATTTTGTGTCTACACATGTTTCAGACCCTATATCTCAATTTCCAAGGCAAAAAACATACATAGCACGCGGGCGAGTCAAACGTGAACGCTCGTGGTTAATATAATAGTGTAAATACTGGTTATACCTATTAGTTAGGTTAAAGCTACCGCCTACGTGTACGGCTCGTTCAAACAAAGCACGCACCTGTGGCTCGGTGGCGTATCGATCGGTGGCGTATTCACACCACTTAGCCGGCCGCGCTGTTTGTTTTTATAACGGTCCAACTTAATTTTCAATGGCTTTTATACGTGTCATAATAAATAATTTGTATGGCATAAGGAAGTGTTCTTCGAGAACAATGACAGAGTGACAATGTAGACCAAAGATGAAGTCTAGGTGATAAGTAGAAACATTCTTGTCTTACGTAGATATTACTTGACTACGATCACTAAAATGAAGCTGAAGTCGCAATGGGCCGGCCACATCGCTCGAAGGACCGATAACCGATGGGGAAGAAAGGTCCTCGAGTGGCGATCACGAGGCAAAAGGAACACAGGTCGCCCGCGACCAGGTGGACCGATGTCCTGAAGAAAACAGCGGGGAACCGTTGGATTCATAAGGCACAAGACCGGTTAAAGTAGCGCCGTTTATGGGAGGCCTTTGTCGCGCAGTGGACTTCGAAAGACGGATGGATGAACTAAAGTGATAATCACGGCGCGTTGACTACATCAAAACTCTGCCTTCTTAGGAAGACTTACGTTCCTTCACATCAAAGAACTGTTTAGTACATTTATAAATTAAATAGGAATGCTACAAGTAATTATTTTTACTTGTTATACTTATCAATGTTTTTATTATTACTTATTATCCTTAGAATAGAAATATTGTACGTACCTGTGTGATAATTTGATATATTATTGACTTATCAATGTTTTCGATTACCTACTTTTGGGAAAACGATATTAACGAACCTGGTGTTGATTTTTTCTTAAATTGATATTTTCATATTTGATGGCATAGTTTAAAAGTAAAAATGAACTACTTAGATTATTCCCTCGTTGCAACAATAATGTAAAGGACCTGATCCTTTACATGTTCGACCTTTACTATTATGTGCATAGTTATCAAGAAATTAAAGTTTTTAGCATACATACTAATCACTCTACAGTACCTACTTATATATAAGCAATAAGGGGGCGAAATAGTTTTTATAATAAGTTAACAAAAAAACCCTTAAACTAACGGCATTTGTCTCGTGGGCATCATAGTAACTATAAATAAATTCGGAATGTCCATTATAACACGGCATTTTATAACCCCACTCTTCACTGAATGAACAGCCGAGATTTATGGCCAACGACGCGTACTGAGTTTCTATTGTTACGAAAGAATTATGATGGTGACGGTGATACTTATTATGGAAATGTATCATTAGTATATCTTCAAAAATATGAAACAATTTAAGAAGTTCAAATTAGGTGTCAATTTCCGCTGGGATAATACGAGTTTGTCTTCCACGCAGAGGATTTCGGGATTCTCAGGCAGTCATTAGAGCGTGAATTTTAAACGTAATATTATGTGCTATTTTTCGTATTTGTATTTGTATGAATCCATAACACATTATTTTAAGGGAAAACAGTATTTATAGTACACAAATATGCGATGAACGAAACAGTATAAATCTTCGTGGTTTGACTCAAAGGTTAAAAGTACCGTTAAGTGCTGCTGTCATGTGTTTTGAAGGATGTGGTAAAAGAGAGCCATTAAACGAAACATTTCAACAAGGCTACCTCAACATCTGTGACCGACTTCAGGTAGAACTCCAATCCTATTTGGAGTTGATCACAGGTGACCATGGGCCTTTGTGAGCACTTACTTCCCAGTAGACCACACGCTGGTTTGTTAATTCTATGATATATGAAGATATGTACTTATGTGTATATTCAAAACTCCGATACGCAGTGTTTCCGAATTCTATCCCCGGCAGATATGTGTATGATATATTTAGATTTCTGCTCCGGGTCTGGGTATTAATGTATTCGTTTTTGTGTGTGTGTATGGCACCTACGATACAGTATTATTATTATGATATTGATATATTTTACATTGAAGTTAAAAGGAGTAGAGTTTTATTTGTATCGACGGTAGTTCAATACTCGTTCAACTGATGCTTCTCCGGATAATGCGGATTTTATATCCGTTCTCCGGTGAATGACTGGTGTGGTCTGAAGATGGCGTATTTAGTTTATATCGCTTGGAGACAACTGAATCGTGCTTTTTATTGTCTACAGAAAAAGCTTAAGGTGAGAAGAAAAGTGATAAAGTCATTCAAATATATTTGTGCTAGCAAAATATATTGAATTTAGTGCAAATGGTTTCCAAAAGTATTTTGCAGTATAAATGTAATAAATGCATTACATATTTTCAGGCCCCATGCAATCTGAATCTTAACAGCTCTGTTGCTCATATTCTTACGAGCTCACATAGCCTTTATAAGCGAGAAAAAATGTTGCTGCAATCCAATCCCAAAGAGTATATTTATAATAAATATAATCATAATTTATTAAAACCTGACAAAAACAATGTTCATTTCTTTTGCAGCGAAGTGGTGCCACGATTTTATTAAGTAGCCGTTTTTCATAGAAATGAGAAAATTTATTTATATTTTGAGTACATTCATTATATCCGATATAAATGGGTAGCAACACAAAGGTGTTTAATCAAAGCTCGGTCACCGCTAAAGTCTAATGGATAACATTATTATACGCCTTTTTATAGGCTTGCTCTTCCCTGAATGGACGTCCGCGATTTATAGGCAATGGTGCGTACTTAGTGTCTATCTTTCTGAGATAAATGAGGATCGTGACTGTTTATTTTCATTACAAGCCGTTTAAAAGGCTGGCAGAAGATTTTTAAGTTCCCTATAAATTTGAATTTGTTTTCAAGCGATTTAACAGTGATAGTTCTCAATTGATCGCTTATATCCTATGTAGACTTTTGTATGTTGGACTCAAGGTTTAATTTTTTAAGCGCTTGAGCGCTGTATATTACGTACAGTTTAACTAAGAATCCAGCAACTTCTTGAGGGACAAAAAATTAAGTTAAAAATGATGCTTTTTTTTGTTAAAATAGTTTAATGCAAGATGTCCCTTAGAAGTTGCCGTTACCTTTACTCTCAATTAAAGCCCTACTATATAAGTGCACTTAATATTCAGTTTTGTACTGAAACCCTGTAAAAATAAAAAATAAACGCTATCCGTCCATTCGGCTCTGAATACTACAATTACATAAATTATTATTAAAGTAATGGAAGAGACGATAACGCGTACGTATACCGCTTAAACTATTAGTGTATGTGTACACTATATTTATTAACCGACTTCTAAAAGGAGGAGGTTCTCAATTCAATTGTTTTTTTTTTTTTTTAATTTTTTACACATCGAAATTTGTAGATAGGATGAATCGATTTTGACAAAATTTTTTTATTTGAAAAATGGTGCTTCCCGTTGGGTCCCATTCTAATTTGGTTCAGTTTTGACAAGGGCATCCATGAGAAAAACGTATAAATTGAAACGTTGAAATGAACATTAGGTATCTAAGATGACTTAATTTGATGAAAAATATGACCTTCTACTCCTCGATTTTGATGATGTAATGGTACTGCTAGCCAAAACCAAAGAAGGTGCTCATATACTTGTAGGACCTAGATTCGTCGTTGCAATGTAACAGAATACATATGTTGAGCGCCGACTTCGAGACTATGTAATATGTACGGTGTGTGTAAGAAACTAAAACATATTAAAATTATTTTTTTACTTTTTGTGGTATAGAAGTCGGTTTCTATGTTTGTTAAAAAATGTTGTTTTGTAGAATAAAACAGAGTACGCACTACAGTGCGTATTATTATTAGGGATGTTAATTTCCGTCCATTATTCTTTTGGGAGTTTTTGTTTTTAGTTATGTTTACATGCGTTTATATTCGCAATGCATAGTTAACATGCGTGTTGGTGACTGCAACGGGTGATGTTAAACAGATAAAAGCTGTTATGTGACATAATCGTCTTCTACGACATTCACAAAGAAAGGGAGTGGTGCTGTTCAAGACTGACACTACACGGCACAAATATGTTTTCTTTTTTATAAGATTGAAGTAGGAAACGAGCATACAGTCCTGAGGGTAAATGGCCACTGCCAACCATGGACATCTGTAAGCAACTTCAAATAGAACAAGGGTTCTATCTGAAGTCAGTCATAGATGCGATGTTACTCCCGAGGAGTAAGATGATCGCCTCATATGAAAGTGAGCTGGCTACATCCTTCCGCCGAAACTGGGAACCGTGGGAACTGCTTCGTACTAGAAATAGGCGTGGTGGTGGTACCTCTCTGGTCGAAGTGTACTATTATATATTGAGCGGGGTGCCCAGTAATACGGGCAACCAACCTAGTACAGGGGCCCTTGCGTCTTGTTTTGTAACAGTCTATTTGATCAATAAAACATTTTTCATTTTCATTTTCATATTTACACCACCTTCAATGAATAACAACAAATCGCATACCTCTGAAAAACATCGAAGAGTTAATCAGTATAATTTCCAGTATGACAGCCAACGTACGTTATTTTAAAACAAACG
>MOOZ01000603.1:13980-25326 GCA_002930495.1 Cecropterus lyciades | reverse complement strand
CAGTGTCTAGTGACGGCTACATTGCCTAGTGACGGCTACAATCTTTACAGACGGCTACAGTGTCTAGTGACGGCTACTGTCAAATCGCGGTTTGTGTCTAGTGACGGCTATTGTTTAGTGTCCGCTGCAGTGTCTAGTGACGGCTACAATGTCTAGTGACAACTACATCGTTTTATGACGACAGACGAGTGGCCGGTGTCCAATGACGAACGAGTGTATAGTGACGGCTACATTATCTAATGACGGCACCATTGTCTAGTGATGTGTACAGTGTCTAGTGACGGATATATTGTCTAGTGACTGCTACATTGTCTAGTGACGAGTATGAAGTCACGCACACTTATTTATTGTTAAGTTCTTCGAGTTAGAGTTGCTTCTGTCGTGCGGGATTACGAAGATGTTACCATGTGCGTGACTGGAAGACCCAGAGAGAGACCCTAAAGTTCTTTACTACATGTGTAAGACCAATGTGTGTATGTGTTCTTATATATCAGGTTTTCACAATTTTAATGTGACTCGTTTTAAAAATTATTATAAAAAAATATATTTGTCCATTTCTTTTAAACATCTATTAAAAAGTAATCTTGTCTACTGGACGATAAATTTTCTAAAATATGCATAGAAAATGTAAAATATTGAATCTGAAAAAATATTCATAAACAGGATTATTATACAAAAGACATAATGCAGTTTATGAGAATTGTCAACACTTATTTGTGAGGCGTATCTTCTCAAATTGGGACAAAAATTTGTAATCTTTGGCTTACTCTCAAGGACAGTCTGAGAAAACCTATATATATATAATGGTGCGACGACACTACATTGGTAATTTGACTGACTTGGATTTGAATTGGTATCCAATGAGTATTTGTATAGGAAATTACTAACTGTAATACACAAATAATAGACAAAGTTGCTATGTATACAATGACTTAAAGAGATGTAAGTGGACACCACAGATACAAAATAATAAATACACAACATTATCCTATTAGGATTTGCGTCCTATGAGATAGGCAATAGTTCTTGGAAAAATTTATTAGAGAAATGGGGAGTGGTAACTAAATAGACTCCGAATACCCATTGGCTTAAGAATGTGGCTTGAATTAAATTGTGATGCAGTGTGTTGTTTAGACACTAGGGGTGTGCGAATAATTCGAACTTATGAATTATTCAATATTATTGATTGAATCGAATAATTAATTAATTCACAAGTTCTCTTGATTTTTTTCGAATTATTAATCTAATTTCAAATATATTCGTATCAATCGATTAATCGAAAATTAATATTCGATTCCATTCGTTTCGTACTATATTCGCACACCTCATTAGACATCTAACATTAATAGATGACAGTAGGTTGATCCTAAGATGTAGTACATTCTACTAGAGTACCACTATGCGTGTGTGCATCAAATGAGTGTTGCACACAGATAGCGTCTATTATCACACTATTCTCACAAGTGTGATGTGCGCACACAGATACAGTATTGAGTGGTAATAGAGAATGCCAATATATACAATATAGAACCATTATAAAGAAATCAACAGTCAATTAAACAATTTATGTGTGTGCCACCAGAGATGTGTGAGGCAGCTAAGTGGTGTGTGAGGTCGAAGCTAAATAATACGTGCTTTGACAATGGAATATTATCACATCTCTGAGCTAACAACCAGAACCAGACTTGACATGTCAGCTCGCTATCATATGAGAGGACCATCTTAACCAATCTGCACCTGTGATTGACTTCACATAGAACCACCTGTTCTATATCAAGTTACTTACAGGTGTCCAACAGTGACAACTTACAAATAGGTTTACCTGCAGAAAACGAACATGCAGTCGAGTGCATGGTTGTTTTATGCTTCAATCTTCAAAGAAACACCCATAGCATCGCTTCGCACATGCCTGGCATGCTTAATCTACGCAAATAAAAACGCGGACGAAGTTTTACGACTTAAATTATTGTACAAATGGAACTACTGCCCGTCCAATGTGTGGCGTCACTATCCATATATTCTTACTTCTTATATATTAATAAAAATATCTGTGTAAGCATCATTTATAACTCGATTATGTCCATAGTGGTATTATGAGTAGAGCAAGGTAGCCAGTCTTCCAACTGTTCTTCGGTTAAACAGAGAGAGAAAATTACGGTACCTTCTCTATCTCTCTCTTCTCGCGCATGTGCAATTAGCGTGAAAAGGGCACAGTAATGTTATTTCTCTTTGTAAATGTCATACGGCTCCACTTACAGGTATCTGTAGGTCTTCCCTGCTCTATGTATGATAGCTCTATGATTGTCATTTTAATTTGTCAAATAATTGTCAGAAGTCTGTGATGTCACAGTTGTACAATATGACGTCATCGTCGTGAAAATATTTGGCAAGAACGCATACAATATTTTGCATATAACTTAGAAATAATTATCTGTTTTCAGGATCATTGTAATACAATATTAATAATGTGCTGTTATGAATGTGTGACTTCACAACTGGACGGTGCTTCCTAATCGTGATTATAAAATTATAGTGTTTCCTACTTAAAAATGTCATTTACTGTATTTTTTTTTAATTACAGTAAATGACATTTAAAAAAATGGAAGGATAACAAATAAAGGTTATTCCTTGGTACGAAATACAATAGATTTATTATGAAATAAAATAAATTCTACTTTTTCCTTACTTCTTCGCTTGTTGGAAAATAGAGTACTCCTCCCGTGTCACTGTATCTTTATTATTACAGAACACAGTAAAAAATACAGTATATTTACTGAATTACAATGCATCAGTAAGCGTCAGGTGATGAAAAACTTGAAATTCAGAAGTGACGTCACACACTTCTGACCCTGTTCATTTTTATCTGTATTTATCATAAGTCTGCAATGACTTGTGAGAATATGAAATATGTATGACTTAAATAGCTCATTAATGATAATGTGATGATTTCTTGCCGAAAACATCGCGACATATTGCAATATAGTGGGCAATATTGTATTGCGCAATACATTGCGGCAAGATTTTGACCGGCTTTTATAGCCACAAGAACTTATCCAGATGTATCCTTATCAATAACAAATTTGTCAGTATAAGTCATTGATTATATTTACATCATTAACATGGCAGACGCGAGCTGTGGTAGACAAAATATTCTTCTATACAATTATACCGTAACACTACCACTCAGACATGGAATGTACCAGCCACAATATCTTATATATAAAATTCTCGTGTCACAATTTTAGTTACCTTACTTCTCCGAAATGGCTTTACCAACTTTTACCAAATTTTTATGCATATTCAGTAGGTCTGAGAATCGGCTACTATCTATTTTTCATGCCCCAAAGTGATAAGGGTTGTTCGCCCTTAATATATATTTTTTTATTTTTGGACAATTTTTTTTGTTTTTATTTTTCCATAATGTGGCATTAAAAATACATACAACCCTAAATTTTTACCCTTTTATCACCAACCCCTATTTTTTATTAGACATTTTAGTAATTTAATCATTTATATGGAAAAACAACGTTTGCCGGGTCAGCTAGTTGTATAGGAAAATATGATTTTGTCTTCCATGACACATTAATGTCTGTAAATGAACTAATAACGCTACATTAGTATCAGTGGCGTAGTGTGGGTTGTCTCCCAAGTTGAATTCTTCAGAATCCACAATGTGACATTTAAATAATTTTTGATACCTGTCTCTGAAAATCTCTCTCAAAATGACGACCCCTAAATGTGCCGCGGGCCACAAGTAGAGCTCTTAAATTTTCGTCAGGAAATATTCGGTTATATAATACAAAAAAAAAAACTGTGTGAGGCAATTCACACACGGCAGAAGAGAAACTTAATTGTTTCTCATATACCAAACTTGTGCAAGCTACGAAGTAAAATCATTAGCGTGATTCAGAAAGGCGTACAACGCCATCTAGCTGAAGCGCCGAAAAACTGCTTCATCGGATTTCCAATCGCAACGATTCATTTTACCTTTGATCTCCCCACGCTACGTGACGTACGCTACTGATGTGAAAATTTATATAAAGTGTACTGCTATAAATAAAAAGACTAAGAGGGCAATATTCGTCTCCGTTCAAATGTCGGGGGACAAGATCTGATGATCCCGACTGTAGATTTGCTAGACACGAACATTTTGTATATAGCTGATGCGTTGCTATACCCGTCTCACTGCTAGATGAGTGTTAATATATTTAATAACAAGAAGCAATAAATTTATATGAATTTAAAATAGGAAGAAGTTTTTATACAGTTACATTTTTTTTGTTTTTGTAATTTCGTTATCTGTGGATTCTTAATTTACAGTCTATGGATGACATTAATATTATATCTGTGTTAATGCACAAAGGACCTGACTAACATTACGTTGGTTGTGCAATAATGTTTTGTCAGATTGGAATCTCTAATAACTACGAGACGAATAATGCGTTAAAATTTGAACCCAATGGGTAGAGCGTATTTTTACGAGTTATTCTTACAAGATTTTATTTTTTGAGTATTTGATGTATAACTCATCTAGAAGTGAGGTAGATAATATGAAGGATATTTGCATAGACTAAGAAATGGACCTAACGGCACACGGCCCTAGGTCCTGATGGGAAACATGTATGTACTATACTAAGATCAGAAGGTCATTAGTATTATTGTTTTTGTACATATGAACTGATTTAACATACAATCGAAGAATAATGTGACTACGTGAAAATTCGACTGTAATTGTTAATATTTCTTAAAAAAATAGTTTAATACTTTTTTTCGTATTTTCCTTAGAAAATCCTTTTATTTGATACATGTACCATAGGGCAGCATAAAGATTAATGTGAATTTCTCGGTATTTTTAAGAGATATCATTTTGATACACGACAAAAAAATGCTATTCATATTTTTTCGTTAAACTTTTTTATTTGATACCCATATCATGGAGGTGTATTACAAATAACTGGTCCGCCATCTTGGGACGTCCGCCATTTTAGATATAGTATGACGTCACCAAACTATACATACAAATTATACATTGTCATTCAAAAGTGTATGAAAAATTGCTGCTGATGCTAATTTTGTAGCAAGATTTTTTTTCGTGTATATTATTCTTCGACTGTACGTATATTGTATTATAAATAAATATAGATATAAATGTTGTCTAGATTATATTAGTGTTTTTAGTTTTAAATAAATAATTGCTAGATGAAAAAAATGTGTGTCGGCCACGAGTACTGAGTTTCTGAAACAGGGTTTTTGATTTATTTAAAATGTTATAAAAAGTTAGTCGATCTGTGAAATAACAGTTAAATGCCTTATTTATAGTTGACTGATAAAAAACTTGTCTCGAGAGATTTTCCACGTGTTGGAGCGTGGTATTACCCAGCTGTGGGAAGACTTATGCCCAGAAGTGGGACTCAAAAGGGACAGCCTGTTTACCTTGTTATAGGTAGGATTTTTAAAATACAACAAAAAGGATTTAGTCGAATGTATGTAAGAGTGATTTGAATGGTTGTCGTTGCTTGTTTTAAAATTAATATTTTATTTACTAGGTATTTTTCGAAAAGGAAAGATAAAAGAAAACTTAGAAATTTAAATGTAAGTTTTTGAATGACGTGTGCTTATGAACTAGATGTTCCGCGTAAAAATGTGTGATGTTATAATTTGCAATTTTAGTACATTGATAGGGCTGATGGATTTTCATGAAACAAATTCGAAACGTTACCTCAAGATTTGTACTAAATATACTATCAATTCTTAAAATTAAAGAACGTAGTTGTGGTTTGACGCGATGTCGAACACACAGACAAATAGACATACAAAAAATCGAAAACTAAAAATGTCTATTATTATTGTCAGTCCTCTAAACTATCTTTTCATACAAATATACAAATCAATACATATAAATAAAATTGAAGTGTCTGTTTGTTATATCAAAATATCAGCTTTTTATCAAATGCATATGACAAAATATCATTTACTAAAATTTTTGTCTGTCTGCTTGTTTGTTCTGGGTAATCTCTGAAATTGCTGGACCGATTTTGACTGGACTTTCATGTTGGATAGCTGATGTTACAAGGCGTAACTTAGCCTTTTTAGTAAATGTAATTAGGGTTCCGCACAATAAAATAAAACCTAAGAAACCGCGCGCGCTCTATGCGCACGCGCACCGTCAATGCCGCTAATGTCAGTTTCTGTCAGTCCTCTCTGAAACAATGGTATAATGTTAAAATTGTATACAGTCTAAAATTTCGGCTATATGTAAATATGTGAAGTTACATTTTTTAAACGCGGTTATAACCGCGGGGCTCAGCTAGTAATATTATAAAGCCAAAGAGTTTGTTTGATTCGAATTGAAAAAAAATGTGTTGATATTGTCCATTTATTGAGGAAGGTTATTGGTTATATAACATCACGCTGTTAATATGTTTTTTTTTCTTACGTTGTAGCGGGTGAAACCGCTGGGCACAGCTAGTTTACAAATATATGTGAGGTACAGACGCGTAACTTTCATTTTTATTAAATGTATGGATGATAGGATGATTGTTATAAACTTTAATGGATTTGAGTGTGAGGACCTAGAAATAATGTGAAAGTGTGAACACGTTTATCTTTATCTACATTTTGCAAGGTGGTAGAAGGAGCATGGTTAAACTGGTAAGGTACCACCACGCCTATTTCGTGCGTGAAACAGTTACGTGAGGTGGAGAGAAACGACCATTTATTCCTCGGGAGTAGAAACGCTTCTATGATTGACGTCAGATGAAACCTGTTCTATATGTAGTTTCCACAGTCCATTGGCAATATTGATACGTTCTGATCTGATCTGATCTGATCTGAAGTTGCTTACAGATGTCCATGAGCGGTAGTGACTACTCACCATCAGATGGACTGCATGCTCGTTCGCTTTTTTAATGTTTTAAAAAGCTACGTCCCGTAGTGCGTTCCTAGTTTAGTTCTAAGCAGGAATGCCTCATGTCTCGTGTAAAGTATTCGTGGTCAGCGGCACACACTTATGTATCGATGTGTGCGGAGTGCAGTGTTACGTTTGTATAAAGCAATTAGATAACAATAATTAAATCTAATTTATAAGTAAATGAATATTTAGTAAATGCTGAGCGATTGCATTTCTTGTTGGAACTGATTCTGTATATTCTTAGCTTTGAGTTAGTTCGCCGGTTTGGGTATTTTTTTTGATTCAAGTCTCAATGCTTTTGTGTGATAATAATGTTAAAAAATATTATGGGTTTATTTAATAATCTATTTGTAAACGTTGTAGGAAATAGATTGTCAGTCTACTGATTATCTGTCTCTTGAATTAAACGCCATACTTCACATAGCTTTTTATTGAAATTGATAGTAGAGTTAGGGCTGTTTCACATTAATTTCGCCTGACAGGTTTACAGGGACAATAAATGTGTCAGTTGCATATTTTATCATATTATACATATATGTATTTATATATCACTATTACATGATAGGAACGACCCAAAAAATCGATCTAATTTTACCACTTGTAGCAAATATTAAACATGTCTAATCTAATTTCGCGTTAAAAGTCAAATACATACGTTAATATGCATCCCAGCACATTTATTCCCGTAAAACTGTCAGACTGAACTAATGTGAAAAGGCCCTAATTGTAGCATGTACTTTGTACAACTTGCAACTAGATGGCGCTGTTTTCAATCTCTATACCTTCCAACGTTTAGTACAGGCTAAAGATTATTGTTTCGGACAAGAAATGCAATCGTCCCAATCACTACAATGCCTTGCCCGAAGTATTTAAACGAGACAGCGTTAGGATAAAAGATATAAAAGATAGTTATAAAAGATATGTGAATTTAAAGTTCTAGACGACTTTGTAAGGTTCCGGTCGAACGAACGCGATTGCAGCGAACGCTCTCAAACTAAACCCCCGTTACAAATGTAAGGAATCGCTTTCGGTCGCAAGTCGCGTGCGTTTGGACGGAGCGTAAGAGAGTCTTAGTTGTCGATACTTGAAGGGACTGTGTGCGCGGTGGAAACGAATGTTCAAATTATTATTATATAATAGTTGAAAATGTGTATTTAATTTGTATAGATCTGAATTATGTCGATGTAATGGAAATATGCAGTTTTGAAATTAATATTTATCAAATGATTCTAATGAAAAGTTTACCACAATATTACTAAGAGTCCGCTTTCGACTGTGCGTCTGTCTGTCACCAGGCTGTATCTCATAAACCGTGATAGATAGACAGTTTTCACAGATAATGTATTCCTGTTGCCGCTATAACAACAAATATTAAAAATAGAAGAAAACAAATATTTAAGGGAGCTCCCATACAACAAACATGATTTTTTGCATTTTTTTGTAGATAACGGTACGGAATCTTTCGTGCGCGAGTCAGACTCGCACTTGGCCGGTTTATTTTATTTTGGATTCGGCAAAAACATACATGCATGCATGTTAAGGACGTCTTACCCTTCGGGTCTCTCATATGCTACGGACAGTCGACATAAGGGCGGTGGACAAGGATTTTTTGGCCTCGTGGCGGTAATGAAATCGCGGGCATATGGTAATTATTACCATCACCTATTGATATTACATTGACTTATCGGGTGAGCTGCTCGTTTGCTACTTCTGTATTATAAAAATAGTCCTAGGTCGATATAAAGTGATACAGTGTATTCTTCAGACGTAGTAACAAATGTGATTGACCTTAGGTACATAATATTTAATTTTTAATTTATGCTATTCGACTCACCGGCTCGTTTTTGTATGGGGCGACCATCTTACTCCTCGGGACTACTCCCCTTCTATCTGAAGTGAATCACAGGTGCGAAGCTACATTCGCACCTGCGTTTGACTTGAATATAGAACCTCTGTTCTATATGCAGTTGCTTACAGATGCCCATGTGAGGCAGTCCACATATCAAGTGGGCTGCGTGCTCGTTTGCTATTGGAATTTTATAAGTAAACTAGCTTAAGTACTCGTGCTTCGCTACGGTTATAAATAGGTCGCCATATTTTAAAAGTGCAAAATATCGAAATCAAGAGCCTATAAGTTGTCCAGGAAAATAAGCTACATCCATGCAAAATTTCACGTAAATCGGACCAGTGTTTCTTGCGTGATTGAGTTACAAACGGACACACACCATCTCATTTTTATATCCCTACTAATTTTAATAATTGTGAATGTAAGTTTGTTTGCTACCCTTTCACGCCAAAACTCCTCAACGGATTATCATGAAACTGTACACATATTCTAAGAGGTATTAGAAAACACATAGGACACTTTATATGATTATTTTTTAATTATTTGCAAACGTGATAGTTTGTCAAAAAAAATTGATAAGCTAGCAATTTCAAAGCCTTCAAATTAATATCTTATTGACTCTATTTGATCTTCAATATTTATTTAAGGGCTTCAACACAAGCGAAGTCTCTGGTATAAGCTAATATTAGTGTAAATAAACGTTAAAATGCATATTTCCTTACAAGATTTGATTGTAAAAATGTATAGAAAATTAATAACTGCTTTGTATATAAGATTATATATACTATTTTTCACACATTTGTTCTATGGCGGTTTGATTATATATATTATACATTATGTATATTATTACTGCCAATGCCTTATGTACTTATTACCCTTTGAGTATCGAACATAAAGAGTTTCTTAAAATTTGTTATATCTATTTTAAATGGATTGCATCAAAGTTTTTCTCTCTAGTATTTTATTTTTGGGTATATTTATTTAATGGCTAGATTTTATTGTTTAATCCGGCGTTCCCATGATCACATGTAAAGGTTGTAAACGTAACGTAAATATTTGTATACCCAAAAGGGTTGAATGTAGCGTATTTATAAAACCGAATACTATGTACATCTATTTCTCCAACCTATGTTCACAAATAAAGTATTATGAATTAGGTTTATTCAAGTATTGATGTTCCCGTGATTTCAGATGAAGTGCGCGACTTATGTCGATCTCAAAAGATATAAATGTTCGAGTGACTTCGAACAGTCATTCGGACATTTATGAGCAGGTGGATGGGTGACATCACTTACCTAAATAATTAAATAAATTTAATAAATTACGAATATGTGTCTTTCTAGGCTGTGGTTAGAGGTTTGAAAATGTAACTTATCTTTAATAAATGAAGTAAAGACAAAATGTCATCTCAAGATACGGACTATAAATATATATTGACGACTCGCGTGGCCGAGTGGTCACCATACCTGTCTGACACGCAGTTGGTGCCGGGTTCGATCCCCGGCAAGACAGACATCTGATGAGTTTAGATTTCTGTTCTGGGTCTGGGCGTTTGTGTATTCGTCTTTGTGTGTCCATAGCATCCACGACACAGGAGAAAATCGTAGTGTGAGGCTATGAGTGTAGAAAGCGTTTATTAATCTTTAGTATTCCATTCAAAACTTTTGGTTTGACGCTATTTCAAACACAGACAAAAAATCTAAAAATTATAAAATAATTTTATTACTCTTTACTATCGCAAACTATCATTTATGCGATATACAGACACACGAAACATTCATTTTTATTACATGTAAATGGAGTCCTCTCATAGGACGATGGTTTTATTTTAAGACTAATGTATGAATATGTGGGTAGTTTGTTTCCAATCCTACGTCAAAAGGTTAGTGCGGAATAGGGATCACTCAGTCTTGGATTGTCGAGCTAGACAGACGTGTGGGAGCGCTCGTGAGCAGTATTATGGTTGTAATTGATATCGGGGACTGTACAAACACGAAGTAACTTAAATTCTTTTTAGTGTACATTTTGTGGAAATTTAAAAGGTATAAAATTTTGATGCAATCTTCATTTTTTTTTTATGCTTCGTGTGTCACAAGCCTGTAAATATTGTCGACTCCATGGCGTTTTTTATTGAATTTTTTTATATGTAAATGATTGTTATAAGTTGCTGTATGGTTTATTTTTAAGTGATTTATTGTGGATCGCCGTGAAGTGAATGCTATACATACTATTAAATATTTAAAACAATACACCGTTTCTTTTTGAAGTCCCAAATATACTGTTTTTTTTTTTTTATAAAATCGGGAGTAGCAATCGAACATGAAGCCCATCTGATGGTAAATGTTTATGAACTTCTCGTAGAACATCGGTTCCAGTACTTTTGTCTTTTTAATATAAGCGGTCGGGCTTTTGCTTTTATAATAATATATTTCATTATGAAAGAAGGATTTATTCAGAAATATAATAGTAGTAAGTATAAGAAATAAATAATCATTATTATTTATATATAACTTTATTATCTTTCATTAAATAATTTACATCAAACAATGTATTCGCTCTGCGATAAAAATGAAAATCCCCATATGTGCAC
>MOOZ01000602.1:529157-540904 GCA_002930495.1 Cecropterus lyciades | reverse complement strand
CTTTGTAGTAACTAATACGCGGGTGAAACCGTGGGGCGCAGCTAGTAACTTATATAGTAAACGATTAAATATTATGATCGCTTAATACGAAATGGCGCTATTGTAGATACTTTGTATTGTATAGGTAAAGAAAGTCAACCTTGCAAGGCCATTGCTAAATTCACTCTGACATTTGAATGTTCAAGCATCTAGACTGGATTCATTATTTTACTATCAGGTTATATACAGAATATTACGGGCGTCCTCGACCTCCCCTCTCTTTAAGGGGAGGCATTAAGACCCCTTGACCATCCCTTCGCATAGATTTTAATAATTCTTGAAACAGAAAGAACTTTTTGTTCTTACTTGTCAAATTTCAGTTTAATTCCAGCCATACAGCCCTCCCCCTCCTACCATTGAGTCCACACTCCTCCACCGAGACGTAAAAACTACTTACTTGAGGCAAGAAATAGAATAGAAGATGGTACCTTCACAATCCAACTACATCGGTTCTACCCTCTTTGAGATGTGCATGACACCATTCCTAAAGTTAAATTCCAACTATATGATATTTTGATCAATATTTTACAGTAATTAATTACATTTTTATAATAGTGTAAGTAGATACCTACTGTGTCTGGCTCGATCATGTAACTACTTCAATTTAGCTGATATTACTTAGTAGCAGTACACAGTTTCAAAATCCGATTTGAACTGTACACATTATCTTAACAATTGATCGTTTTCGGTATTGAATATTCATTTCGGAATAAAAATAACTCAAATCAGACTGACTGTCGACACATTGTTGCAAAGTTGAAACGAGAATTTTATCTGTGTCCTCAATACTCCTCCGCGTGTGAGTCGTAGCGAACGGAGTAACAGTCATTTGGAAACAAAATTTAATGAAAGTCACTACTCTTAGCCCCGTTTATATTACAGACATTGAACGTGGCAGACGCGAGCTGTGGCAGACAAAATAGCATTCTTGTTTGCAATATTTTGTGTACCTAATAACTACGTAACTACCCGGCACGCAGCAAACACGGAGCGTAATGTGAAAATATTTTAATGAAAAATATGATTTTGTCACTCAAAATCGTGTAATTTAAACATTTAATATCTTATAGACATCAAAGGTATATAAAACAGATTCAATCACGAGGTTACTTTACCTACCCGCATTCATTAGACGCGATATAAACGATTCTGAGAAATTTATCTCAATGCGAGTGGATCGTAAGGCGTTAAGCAGTTGAGGCGTCGGGCGTCGGTGGTCGTCGGCGTCGGTGACACATCGCCGCGTGATTCACGGGCCGAGCTGTGCGAGCAAGAATCCCTGACGTCAGCTCGCGTCCGGGACCTATTCTTGACGACGCGGGGACGGCCGTTTTATGATCATACATACTTAATTCACTTAATATGTAGATATATTACTACGTGTGCACTCAGTGGTCAAGATTCGACCATTTTCTCTAATTTTCAATATTTTATTGGTGACACTCGCCAACAAAAATTATAAGATTCCAAAAATGATACTGATGATGATGATGATGATAGAATGCAAAGACTGATTCGTCTTTGCATTCTATTTATTTTAAATTAGCTTATTCCCGCGGCTTTCACGTTTACCACAATAATTACAATCCTATGAGTTAATGCAGGTCATAAACAATCTGTATACCCAATTTTTGCATAAACCGATCAGTAGTTTTAGCGTGAATGAGTAACAAACACACGTACATCCTCATAAACTTTCGCATTCATAATATTAGTATGATAAGATTGTACCTAATTATGGAGATGCTTAAGCGTGTACAGCCTCGAGGTTTATGTAACAGCGTCGTAGTGTATGTAACATCTAGTTGTGGAAAGAGACCCTTGCCTAGGACATCTTAAAAAATCTCTAAATACGGTATAATGCGCAGTTTGTTAAATCCTACCAAGAAAAATTCAAACGTGTTTTCCAGGATTTTTTCCGAAATTCGACGAATAATTCGAAAAATATCGAATAACTCGTAAAAATTAATAATTTGAGCAATTCGTGAATTATTGAAAGGTCACTGGATTTTCTATTGTTTTAATTTTAAAATTCAATTTTAATTCCACTGGTCGGTTGACCAGTGGAATTAAAATTGAATTTTAAGTTGAGTTCTCGTTCACTGGTTAAATCCGCGAATATCTACGCGCATGCGCGTATGTTCACTATTTGAATCATTGAAATTCCACTGATTCATTTTAAAAGAGAAAACACTCGAAAAGTTGCGATAAATAAAATAGTTCGCGACTAATTAAAAAAGATCGAACTATTCGAAATTCTTTGAATTATTCGACATTTTTCGTTTTATTAGATTTTTTTTGCGAATAATTTGTGAATTTTAAAATAATTCGAAAATTCGAATTATTCGGATCGAGCTTCGAATCGAATATCAATATTCGATTTGGAACGAATAATTCGTAAGTTCGAATTATTCGCATACCCCTTGTAGAATTACTAGAAGTGATAATGAATAAGTTATGAATTAACACAAAATAAATTTTGTTTTTCATACTTCGTTTTTTGGTAGGTATTGCACGCTACTTGGTAAAGATGTCGATTGGTAACACTATAAAAAATTGACGAGAAAACCCATTTTTATGAAATATACCTATTGTTTATTCCATTTTTCCAGAATATTCTAGCGAAATTAGGAATCTTACGACAATAAATGTATTCTTATTATATTATTGGGTGGCAAGTGAAATGCCCTTGTAACATTCGGGTATGCGTAACGATGATATCAGAATAGACCCCTCCAAGCGCTGGTTCACGCCCGTCGCGTTCCGTTCCCCGACCGCAATGTTCCGACTTCTATCTTTTGTGTTCATAACCTCCACATCACCTCGCCACTCGCCTTGCATGCGCCGAATTCGAGTTACGGCGATAAATACTTTATATGAAATGGAACATTGCTAACCTACCTTTATACGTAGGCATGTATAATGATAATAAAAATACAATAATATTATGACTGATAACGTAAATTCGTCATAAAAACATGAACTATGAAAAATATAGAATTTAAATTAAGCGCCAATGATTCATTGATAAACGTGTATATTTTAGTAACTAAATGTTATAATGTAACTTGTCTTTTAATAGTACATATAAAAAAACTTATGAAACTATCATCTCTTATTTTATAGATAGTCTTTTGATTTTTTTCTTTTATTTTCAGGTCATAAGTCCATCTGTATTCATTTTTCTATCTTGCATGTTAGGGAAATAGTAGATTTAATCTAGGCCTAGTCTATGGAATGAAAAATAGAAATGGAATCACTTATCAGGCTTTTACTGTTTTTGACCAATATTTATATCGAAGAACCATAGAGATCACGTAGTTTGGAAGAAAATTTTAAACTGTCCCATATTCCATTTACAGAACGCCAGAATAATGAATTAAATTATCTTTTTGGTGTATAATTTTGCGTGAACATTCATGGCACGGTTCGAGTGCAAATGATTTCGGTCACCGACCAATGTAAACGCAATTCGGTAAAATGTACCCGGTTTGCGGTCGCCGATCTAATGTAAAATATGTTACACTTGGCCGTATTCGGTCATAACTACTTGTCGTTTGAGGAACAAAGGAGGATATGTGCCGGCTGAATGGAATGCGAGCGACGCGTTCGGTAACCGACCTAATGTAAACAAGCGAGATCGCTTAAAACCAATGCTGACGTCGCATTCGGTAAACGATCTAATGTAAACGCGCCTTAATAATTTCCTTACTAATATTATTAATGCAAAAATCTGGGAAGTCTTACCCTCTGGGTCCCTCATATGCTACGGCTAAGTCGACATAAGGGCGGTGAGCGAGGTCGGGCAATCTCAAGGAGATCGAATACCTCCCGAATCCTTAACATTTATACATAATAATACAGTGTTATTTAAAACACTAATTTAATGAACAAATGTAAAAGATATTTAATCTCCACTGATGGTGGGTGGGTGGTAAAGTATGGGAGGATGTTTGTTACTCTTACTTTCACGCCAAAACTACTGGTCGAATGTCGCTGATATTTGGTACACAGATAGTTATTGACAGATTAACACAGAATACTTATTACGGTGGTAGGAGTGTAGTTTTAAAAATTATGAAATCCTTTCTTAACTGTTAAACGAGATATCGACTAACTTAATTTCTGAGTAACTGAATAAGGTGCAGGTGGAATATAAATTAACTTGTGAAAAAACGGAAAAAGTATGGGAACCATCGTGAAAACAAGTAGAGATAAATAAAATGCCAATGAAAAATTCTACATCCATTATATTTCAACGTCATTAGTGGTGATAGTTACAACTAATACATCTTCACTCGAGTTTCAATTTCTTTTTCATTTTTATTTTTACATAGGAATTATTATTATAAACTTATAGGACACGTAAACGTTAAATGTCTCTTGAATAACAATCGTCTCTTCGGCACTATTGTAAATGTCATAACTGTTACGCCTAGACTGAGACATTGATAGTCAGAATACACTCAATAATATAAAAAGACGTAGACAGGTGAAAAGTGGCACTAAATACCGATTAAATAAATCCATTAGTCGTTCAGTCGAAGCAAACCGTAAAATT
This sequence comes from Cecropterus lyciades, assembly GCA_002930495.1. Lineage (NCBI taxonomy): Eukaryota > Metazoa > Arthropoda > Insecta > Lepidoptera > Hesperiidae > Cecropterus > Cecropterus lyciades. Next base: position 536,304 of record MOOZ01000602.1, on the reverse strand, counting down.
TCTGTCGTACAAAAATATATATCAAATAGTTAAGAGCCCACAACATTACTGGTTATGTAAATATCATACCAATTTTGGAATATACATACATTTTATTTAAAATATGATTTATAGTAAACTGTAAAAATCACAATTCGAATAGAGGATTATATTTCAACCAAATTATTATGTACGCTGTCAAATAGTCTTGATTTCCTGTGTTAGTATATAAATTGTGTAGTATTACATCGTCTTAGGATAAATGATATTACCATCATTGATATAGTTTTACGTGTGGACAAATACTAATGTAGAAAAACCATATCTACGTCTTTTTACTACGATAAGATAAGTAGTAAAAAAAATCAGTCTACATAATGAAGAGATTCATTTCACTCGGTCACGTTGGTTTACAAACTTCGTTACGTCCGTTCCGACCTTAAAACTAATAAAGGAACACAAATTTAGAACTTATAAATAAAAAAATAATAATACAAAATAGAACCGTGTGCAGGCTTGTGGAAAAATTAAAAACTAAATTAGGTACATCAGTGTACTTCGATATTATAATTTCAATTATTGGAACAAATAATATAAAATTAAAAATTCATTAAATATAATTGAATACTATTATAAAGCTATGCAAAAATTAAGTCTTATTTTTCATCAAATATTGTGAGAAATGCACCATATGGTATTGTAAAGAATATAATTATTTATTCAGCACAGCAGTGCTTCACCCAAAGTTTGTTTTTTGTTAGTATAAATGTATAAAATATGACAGTCTTGTAATAAAAACAACTTTGTGCACTCGTCAGCGTATCCTGAATAACTTAAATAAGAAAAACCCTCATCATACGTATCCCATCTCATACCTAATGACTAAACTAAAGGACGATTCACACTTGACAGCGTATCCAAGAGATAAGAAACTCACATTATTTTACGATACAATAAATTAAAACATTTATAGAAGATTCAATGTTCACATTTTCACGTCGCGGACAATAGACAACATTTTTGGCACAAGTATAGGTTTGACATAAAAAATTTAATCCGTAACATAATTTACTGTATCATATAATAACGACGTACGCATACACATAATAAAATAATACTAATACGTAATAATTTAAATGTAAAATAATACCGTTCATTTAATATACATATTAAGTATTTCACGCCTGTATTCATGAAAATAAATTATTTGTTTTTTGTCGTTTGCGCACGTAAGTTTTGCAATCGAGCGGATACACACGGACTCGTCTGAATCGTCCCATACACAGCACATAGCCATCACCAATAAGCAACAGTCTTCTTGTCATTTCAATATCACAATTGGATCATCTGTAAACCAACGCGGCACCGAACGAAACCAGCTGTTTGGCAGTGTAAATGTAATAAAATCCAGAAAGATAATATACGACAATTAAGATCACAATACAGTTAATACTTACGAATAAAACTTACCTTAGCCAAATTACGACAAGCGGTGACAAATATTGTACACTGCCGATCCCTTAGGCTTATAACACGCTACCTCTTGTCAAATTATACTTTATTTAAATGCTCATTCAACTGCTCATGCTCAGAATAAGGTTATCTTTCTATCAGAGACTAGCTATTGCCCGCGACACCACACGCGAAGACAGAAGCCAAATACTAAATTTCACAGAGCTTGCTTCGAAATTGGAGGGGCTTTCATACAAACTTTCAACCCCTATTTAACCCCGTTGGAGGTTGAATTTCTTAAAATCCTATCTTATTGCTCCCTTACATTATAAAAGGATAACCTGTACCTAATTTCAAGTTTCTAGGTACAGTAGTTTCGACTGCGCGTTGATATATAAGTCAGTGAGTCGAAATTGCCTTTTATATATGTATCTAGATATGCTTGCTCTATGCATGTGTCTATCAAATCCACTAATGTGATTGCTTGATCTTCATTGCATAGCTTAACGTACTTCATTTGGAAATGGGTTCAAGAAAGCTGTTTATAATAGGGAGATAGGCGATATAAGAATTGCTAAAGATGAAGCCATAACATTCTCATAGGACATCTTACTCGCTTAGCAGTTTCCCTCACACATATCTCGCGAAAAGCAACTTAAATGAAAATCTACTGAAACCTGCACTGTTATTGTTCGTTTTAATTACTTGTATTGGGGTTAGTTTTTCAACAATCTGCGACTATTTCAATTGACAGAAAATTGACTCAATTTATATTCTATAATTTTTCATTCAAGGCCTGCGTGCATGCAAGTTTTTAATTATTAATTGATTTTCAACTTGATTGTAAACGCATCATCTGTAAAGTACTTAATTTGACTTATTATTTAATGAGTTAATATGAATTAATTTACATTAATGATTTTGCTCTTAAAATGTCATTAACTTTAAAATCAATGTGAACTGGTTTTACTCGGCACGGCTCTTGAGTTGTTGTAAAAAAAACACTGTCAAATTAATTTCAAAATATGTCAAAAAACATGAAAGATAGAGGTAGTCGTGCGAAGCTCTTAAGGATGAGTTTAGGAGTCCACAAAGCACCGAAATTTGGCCCTAATTTAAATAAAATTACTGCTTAACACCACTGCCATCGCGAGGGAATGTTCGAATAGATATCATTCCGATCACGTCATAAATACACAATGGAAATGTATAATGATATAAAAAATTCGCGTCCCCGAAGCTTCGAACGCCTTCACTAGAGACGTAGACACATTGATTCTTGAAACATCTATGCTCAATTCACATACTCCACAAAATACACTAGTTTTTCAATACATACGCACCTCGTACGATTTGTCGAGAGAGATCTGCGAGCGTGTACGGCAGACTTCGCCCGAAAAATAATACGATAGGAACTACTAAGCTTAGATATTTCAAACGGTATTTTAAAAAATATATACATCATAGGAATCTTCATAGCCATATATTAATGTGAATGCATTCAAAATTCTTTACGACAAGTTTAGATGATTAAGTGAGTATGTCGTAAGGAATTTTGAACGTAACACATAATATACGTTAGGGATAAAACACATACATACGATACGACGTCGCGTCGTGACACGTTGTTGTTGTGTCGTGTCGTGACGTGCATCGTAAAAAACTTTCTTCGTACGATCTGCGACACGACAATAGGAAATGCTATCTCGTGATTTCACAAAATTATCCCATCGTTTATGGTGGATTCCATGGATATAAGATGAATTTATTAAGTATTTCCTACGTTTCTCATTCATGATTTGTCTTCAGGTATACGATACAACGTCGTCACTTACACGACACGTTATCGTTCCCTGACATATCGCAACGTCGTAAAGCGACGTCGTATCGTATGTCTGTGTTCCATCCCATAGTGTGTCCAACAGCTTCGTGGACGATATAATTATTGCTTCAGTTAGGCAATGTACAGAGTCGTCACCGCGTTACAGTGAAATTTAAATACACGTATAAACTAGGAAGTGACGTCAGCGTGGAAGCAACCTCAGTCTTGTCATTCGTCTGATGTGAGCCAACAACGCTACGACGACCAGCCATTCCGTCTCGCCTCCCACTGGAAATCATATTAATGAGTGTTTTAATCTCGTATCATCTTTGTTACATGTAGTTTCCGCTTCGAATCTTTCGTCACGATAAAGAATCTTCAGGCCATATAAGCTAGGGACTCCCAGTGATAGATTTAGACCCCTTTGGGAACTGACAATCGGACAAAACTAGAGATAGGAATTTAATTATTTTAAATTAATTTGGCTGTAGGGGTCTGCAAACGGGTCCGAGATGGGTGTCTCTATACAACATAGAACCTTGGTCCGCTTTCATTTCCTCAACATCCCCGACTTCAGGCACATATACTGGCTACTCAAAATAAAAACAATATAGTAGAAACGTGGTTTAACTCCGTCGACACCACCGTCACACCTATTTCTGCTTATGACCGCTCCACCACGTGGGTCGTCGAATAGCAGTGTTAAGCGTTACTGTGTTTTAATTTGAAGAATGTGTTAAAGACATACTGACGCGTTAAAACTTAATTCTCAGGGGTAGTAACGCATCTGTCGGCAACCGCAGATTAGACTAATCTTATTTGGGGTTGATTATATTACAGATGTCTACTTGCAGCCGTGTTCACTTACCAAAAGATAGATAGATGGTGATGCTCGTTCACCACTCCTACATTATATAAAAAAGATACTGAGCAAATTACCTTATGCTTCCGTAGGTTGCTCTATTGGATCAGTGCGCGGCTCCTCAGACGCAACCGTTTTGACTTTGATATCGGAGACTTCGCCTTCCACATCACCTTGCCCCTTCTCGGAGTCAACTGATACATCGTTAGAACCGTTCACGGATTCCTTGCCGTTCTCGACGGACAATCGCAAGCTTAGTTCGTCTTTACTGGAATCACCGTTAACGTTCACAGTTTTAGCGTCACCATTCGTCGCTTTGCCGTTCACTTGAGAATCTTTATCGCTGTCTGCTTTAGTTTCCTCTGCCATTTCCGTGTCTGTTGATTCCTCTTTTGGCTTCGCTTCGTCCGTGCTGTTTTCTGCCGGTTTATCTTTGCTCTCTTCAACATTTGAGATCTGTTTTTCTTCTACTTTTTCGGTATCCATTTTGTCCACGTTCTCTGATTTCTCAATTTTATCTGTTGCTTCGTTATTTTCCGCCATCACATTGCTTTCGATTTCTCCTTTGTTTTCTACTTTTTCAGCCACTACTTTGTCTTCCTTATCAATAGTTTCTTTGCTCTCTTCATTTTTAGGCGTTTCTTTGTCGTTGATTACAACCTTATCAATGCTTTCAACTTTATTATTGCATTCCACTTTATCGTTTTCATCATTTTTTTCTTTATTTTCTACTTTTTCCTCAACCTTTGTGTCCTGTTGACTGCTTTCCGTGACCATACTTTCTGGTTCGCTGCTAGCCTCCTTATTATTTCCAGTTACCATCTCTTCAGATTTAGCCGATTCAGTTTTATTTTCTTCATTCATTTTGGTTTCTACAGTTTGATCTGTCTTTGCGTCGTCCGTTATTTCAGACACAGTATTTAGATCGATATCATTGCACTGTTTCATTTCGAGTTCTAGTTCTCTGTCTAAAATATTATCAACGATATCATTGGAATCCATGTTCTCTGCGTCTATTTCAGTTTCCATGGGTTCTTCGGCGATAGGGTTTAATAGAGGTTTTAAAGGAATGTTGTCCAAGTTTGTAACATCTTGAACTTTGGACAAGATTTCATCACACTCTTTCTCTAACACTTCGCCGACATTTTGTAAATCTTCCATGTCCTCATTGGGAGGTTCTTCAACCACGGGCTCAATATCTTCGATCATTTCCGCTACATCATCAAGATTTTCTCCAGTAATTTCTTCGATCTCAGCGATAACAGCAGGTGGAGTCTCTTCAGCTACTTTGGCTTTTTCCTTTACTGGCTCAGTCTCGATTTTTTCATTTTCGGGTTCCTTTGCTGTTTCTACTTTCTTTTCTGAATCATTGGTCTTTAATTCGACTTCAGTGACTTTAACTTCTACACTTTCTTTTGTTTCATTGGTTGGCGAGACTTCGGCGGCTTTTACTACATCTTCAGGTTTAGTAACAGGCTCCTCAGGCTTCGTTACAACTTCATCAGGCTTTGTTACGACTTCATCAGTTTTTGTTGTAACTTCTTCTGTTTTTGCTTTAACTTCATCAGGTTTAGTTTTGTCTTCATCAGGCTTAGCAACAACTTCCTCAGCTTTTGGCATATCTTCATCAGCCTTTGTTACAACTATATCAGGCTTCACTGCTGCTGTCACTTCAATTTCTGTTTTTTCAGTCTTTGTCTCGTTATCTTCGCTTTCTTCAATTACTACAGGCTCTACATCCAACATCGGAACGTCTACTGGTTCAATAGAGTCTGTAATATCTTCAATAACAGTTTCAACAATAGGAGCACTTGCATCTCCATTATTCTTTTCATCCATTTTCGGTTCCTGGACAACAGGGCCTTCGTCCAGATCCATACTTTCTGTTTCTTTAACTTTCTCAGCTACTTTATCAACCACAGGCTCAGAAGTAACCATAGCGATATCATCATTTGTATCAGTCTTGGGAATTTTTGCTGGTTGCTCATCCTGAAATGTTAAAACAAATTTATTATCATTAAGATACAAGAAAATTATGCATACATGCGACTATGAATATAGATTATTTGTACTTTCGTAGTTTCTTAAGGAACGTCTTGGGTTTATTTATATCTACAGACATCGATAATGCCTTAAGCAGACAAAAACCATACTTTTCTAGGCAGTATTTTGACAGGCGACGTATTTATATACTTTAATGAATATATAAAAGAAGAGCAAATGTTTTGTCTGTAATTATAAACAGAGCTTTAAATGGAATTACGGGGATGTCCCGACATTTCTAATTAGAGAGTTATGAACAAACTAATAAATCGCTTTCCTAGTACTAGCTAAAACTGTATTAGTCGTTTATGGTATGGTTATAACTTCCATACCATTTTTTATTAATTTTCCCCATAAACCAAAGTATATATTCTATAAATCATTATCCATATTCTTTATACTAATCTAGATTGTCTAACAGTATAACTAAATGCCAAACGATTAATGTATTCTACATAAGTCGACATTTATTTTAGCTATTGACGACCCACATGGCGGAGCAGTCATCATACCGGTCTGACACGCAGTGGGTCCCGGGTTCGATCCCCGGCCAGACAGACATCTCGATGATGAGTTTAGATTTCTGTTCTGGGTCTGGGTGTTTGTGCATTCGTCTTTGTGTGTCTATGGCACGCACGACACAGGAGAAAATCCTACTGTGGGGCTATGAGTCTAGAAAGCGTTTATACCAAATTATATAATTGTCTTGCCCAACCACAAACAGTGTTAGCCTAATCAATTAAAGAATTCAGTCTCCTCAAACAGCTATACAAGACCTCTCTTTGCGTCGATGACAAAAATCTCAGTACAGTCATAACTCAACAAGTTTTATATTGCTTATGAACAAAATAATTTTCAAATAAAGAAATAACAGGGTTTATTGTTAATTACTATTTATAATTTCACGAACATAGTTAAGCAATTGATGTTAACTACAATTGGATATAGTAAATTAAACATACCGATTTAACGGAGAACATAGTTTATTT
>MOOZ01000602.1:474756-489809 GCA_002930495.1 Cecropterus lyciades | reverse complement strand
AATTTTTTTAGCAAATCTAAATAACTACTATTACTGATGGTAAGTGGTAACTGCTGCCCAAGGATACTGTTAGCAAATTCATTCAGAACATGGGTTCTATGTGAAGTTAATCACAAATAAGTTGCTACTTCTAAGGAATAGAATTTTCGTTGCATGTATATGTGTGCCGGCAACCACGCAAGAACTGCTTCACGCTAGAAATAGTTGTGACTGTGGTACCTCTCTGATCAGACTACACTGGTTCTACCCAGGTGGCAATACGATTAGTGATTAGTGAAAAAGATTAGTAAGATTACATATTGAAGATGCATATTACCTGCTTTATGTTTAAACATGAGATTTCAGCATCAGAACAATCTGATTCTCCACTGGCTTTGTCAGTATCAGATCCGACTTGTGTATCAACATTTTCTTTCAGTGCACTTTTTGTGGGATTTTTAAATTTTTTAAATTTATCTTGCAGCTTCTTGTTCTTCATTTTCGTCCTTGTGAGGTCGTAATTAGACGTACTTACCTTGTCATCATTTTCTATTTGCGATTCACTGTCACTGTTAGTAATAGTTCTGATTCGGGACTTCTTTTTGAAAGTGAAAATCTCTGTATTGGTACTCTCATCCGAGCTAGATTTTTGTGGCGACATGTTATTCTTATTATAGTTATCATCTTTATCAGTATCGCTGTCGCTTTCCGTAAACTGTTTCAGTTTAGTCCTCACTCTGGTAAATGACACTTCGTTATCGTCATCAGAATCACTCGATTTTTTGTCACTAGAGGTTAAATGGTTACTATCACTAGGAACAATATTTGAAGTTTCTTTCTCCATACTAGAACTTTCTAAATGTTCATCGGACATTTTATAAATGCAGTAAAAAGCGTCTATTAAGACAAGAGTTCTGATCCAAAAGATCGGTAATAAATTCGTTCACTAATCAATCACATCAAAAAGTTATTCTTAAAAGTACAAACATTGCAATATTCTTTATTAAACGAAACTTTAACTCCTATTACCATAACACAAACATTAAATTTACATTTCAATACTATAATGCTATTTAAAGTTTAATTATTTGTAACATTTGAGGTTTACTTTCGCGCCACTTATAATAACTTCAATCAAACTTCAAAACCAACTGACACTGAAAATTTGCCTCACGTTCAAAATCTTCACGTCACGGTTAAAATAACAGTATGATGCAGAAAATATTGGTTTACTATCGTTATTTTTGTTAAGTTAAATTTTAGAATTAAAAGTTAACAAACAATACTTTGAAATAAAATAAATTTATCACCCACAATCCATGTAATATATATATTTTTTTACGTTTACTTAACTAAGCATTACTAGACGTATTGAACACAATATTTTCCATGTGTTATAATAGATGGCACTAGTAAATAATCGTCTAAATCTCTGAAACACGCCATTGAAATGTATTTGGAAACGTATAAGTACAGGCCATAATAATTTACAATCAGTCTCATCGTCGAAGTGATAAGACTATCCCACTTCTGATTTAATTTTTGTGAAGGGTACTCTTTCTAGTACCCTAAGAATCTGATAATCCAACCAAAGCTAACTTAGAATGTAAATGTAAACTAAATAAATTGATATTAATAAGAGAGTATGGAAAAGGAACTTATACATCATGCGCTGCTTCGCAAGAATAGTATATTATTTTACTCTTTGAAATACCAGCACAATCCAATATACATCAATTTTGAGTTTTTATCCAAAATAAGTCTATATTTATATTTTTAATCGACTTCCCAAAAAGAGAGGTTATTATGTTCAGGCTTTACTCCGCGATGCGATTACCGATCAACACGGTTCGAACGACATTCGATGCCGTTAGTTTCAAAGGGGGTCCCATTTTATGAAAATTGTTGGCAATTTTGCAGGAAAATCGAAAAAACACGATTTCTTATAATCTTCAATAAATCAGGTGTTTCTAGACCGATTTCAATTTTTTTTCTTTTATTTGATGGGAAATTTCAGTACGAAACTTTCTTGTTTAGACATAATGTGTGATCGGATGGTTAATTCTTCGAGTTGTGGGGTGGAACCACCATCACTGTTTTTTAGATAATTTAGGATAACGCAGGTTCTATCAACTCGATTCTCATGAAACTTGGAACTAATATTAGGTATGGAAGACAAAATGATATGATGAAAAATTTGACCTTCCACTCCTCGATCCTGATGATGCAGGGGTACTGCTAGCCTAATCTATAGAAGTTAGCCATTTGGTGCTTACAGATATATTGTAAGGTTACTGAGCAGAGACATACCATGAAAAATTTGACCTTCAACTTTTCAACCCTGATGATGCAAGAGTACTTAAAACCTAAGCCATTGAAGCTGGCTATTTTGTGCTTACGGATATGTAATAAGATTACCAAGCAAATATATTAGATGAAATTTTGACCTTCAACTTCTCAACCCTGATGATGCAGGGTACTCCAAGCCTAAATCATAGGAGTTAGCCATTTGGTGCTTACGGATATATAATAAGATTGTTAAGCAGATACAAACGAGGAAAAATTTGACCTTTAACTCCTCAATCCTGATAATGCAAGGGTACTGCAGGCCTAATCCATAAGTGTTGACCATTTGGCGCTTTCGGATATAATATAAGATTGCTAAGCAGACACATGAGATGTGAAATTGGACCTTCAACACTTCAACCCTGATGACGCAGGTGTACTGAATGCTGAAACCGTAAGAATTGGCCATTTGGAGCTTATGTATGTTTAATAAGATTAAAAGGATATAAGATGAAACATCAACTAAGTCGAGACACAAAACACAAAATAAAAAAATTGACCTTCGACTCTTCAAACCTGATGATGCAGGGATACTAAATGCCTAAACCACATTAGGTAAGTATACGGACAGGTATATATTAGGTAACCATACAGATATGTAATAAGATTACAAGGCAAAACTTGAAAAATTTGACCATCCAGTCCTCGATCCTGAGAATGTAAGGGTACTGTTAGCCTAAACTATAGAACTTAGCCATATGGTGCTTACTGATATATTATAAAGGTATTGAGCAGAGACATAAAATAAAAATTTAAATCTTCAATTCCTCAAACCTGATGATGAAGGGGTAAACCGTAGAAGCTGGCCATTTGGTGCTTACGGATATGTTATAAGATTACGAAGCAGAGAGATTAGACGGAAAAATTTCACCTTCAACTCTTCAACCCTCATAATGTATGTATTGATACCCAATGCCTTAAAATTTATTCACATTTATACAATATATAAAAGTGTTGTAAGTTATGGATTAGCTAAAGGTTTCACCTAATTTTTACATATTGAAGGTTGAATTAATATTTGTATGTATGTTATTGCTTGCATTTATATCGTCAATCGGTTATCACTAAATTGCGTGAAAAAATTAGCAACATATAAGACCGACTTCCATGCCACAAAAAAGTAATTCAAATATATGTTAGTTTAGTACATATATTGTACATAGTACATAGTCCCGAAGTCGGAGCTTAACATACTTCGCTAGATCTCAATGACGAAACTATGTTATATGCGTATATGAGGGTCCGTTCGTTCGTCCAGCTCAAGCAGTTCATCCAGTTCCAGAAGGTCGTATAGATCAAGCAGCGAATCCAGTCTTAGCAGTACGACAGATTCAAACAACTCTTCGCAAGTTACGTCAAGAGCAGTTAGACACAGTTTTCCTGAAAGTATCAAAAGATTTTCTTCGTCAACTAGCGCCTTTGCAGATAATCATTCACTTAACATTTTTTCAGGGCAGGTACCTCCGTCAGGCTTCTCCTCCGATACCTACTTTTAACTTCTATGCATCCTAACGACGTATACAGTACACAGTCCCGAAGGCGGCGCTCAAGATATTTTGTTAGTTTGATATTTATTCAACATCCAACTTAAATGCAAAATTTAGGCATAAGCCATGACTAAGAAAACTTTTATAAATTGTATAGAGGTGAATAAAGGTTAAATATAAACTGGGCGTAGCCGCTCGCAGATTGCTGCGCCCAGGTCGCTTAGTTTTAAGCTTTATTTTGTGTTCTAATCTAACCTAACCCATCCTATATAAATCACTACAACTCAACCTAATCCTTAGCCATAACAGAGGCAGTATTCCTGCATCATCACGTTTGAATCATGTCTCTGCTTAGCAATCTTATTATATATCCGTTATTACCAAATGGCCAACATTAATGTTGGCCGACTGAGTATCCTTCAATTTTAGGAGATATTAAAAACACTTCATATCTTAATATAAGATTAATTTTATTAATTTTAACCATACTAAAGACATTAGATGCAACCTTGACGAACGAAATGTTGCAGTTGTAGACCAAGGCGCTAAGCAAATTTAATTTGTTGTTAAGATATTAAAATAATACAACAAAAAGTACTTTAAAGACATGACCAAAATGAATAATAAATTAATAGTGAATAAAACTTTTCAATAAACTCCCGTTACACCAAAATCATTTGGTGGGGCTTCTTTTTTACTAGGCAGTTCACATATGACTGCCTCAGCGGTAGTTAGTAACGATGCTACACCACTTGCATCAGTCAATGCTCGTTTTACAACTTTAGTGGGATCTATGATGCCTCTTTCAATCATATTGACATATTCATTATTGAGGGCATCATATCCAAAATCTGTTTCCATACCTTCAACTTTTGATACTACTACTGAACCATCAAAACCAGCATTACTAGCTATTGTCAAGCAAGGCGTTCTTAACGCCTTTTTGATGATGTCGATTCCTATGGCTTGATCGGAGTTAGCTGGGTGTAATTTTTCCAAAACAGGTATGCATCTCAATAAGGCAGCTCCTCCACCTGGTACTATCCCTTCTGCCACAGCCGCACGAGTGGCATTAAGTGCATCTGAAACACGATCTTTTTTTTCGTTTACTTCGACCTCACTGCTCCCTCCAATATATAAAACAGCTACTCCAGATTTTAATCTAGATATACGTTCCGTAAGTTTAACTTTCTCATATTCACTTGTAGTGTCCTCTAGTTCTGATCTTATTTGGTCTACTCGTTGTTCTATATCATTTTTATCACCTTTACCTTTTAATAAAAGTGTGTAATCCTTTGTAATCAAAACTTCCCCAACTTTGCCAAAACTCTCAGGTAAACAATCCTCTAGTCTGATTAAATTTGCATCATCTTCGAATACTACTCCGCCTGTAGCTATAGCCATATCCATTAACGAACTTTTCCTATACTCTCCAAATCCAGGTGCCTTTACTGCTGCTATTTGCAATCCTATTTTCAATTTATTGACAACAAGAACTGATAATGGTTCTGCATCAAAATCTTCAGCAATTATTATCAAAGGCTTCTTTTGTGAATTAGCGAGTTCTAAAGCAGGTACAATTTGTTGACAAGTAAAAATTTTCTTTTCGGAGAATAGAACTAAAGCATCATTGTATTCAACCTTTGGTCCTTTAGATGAATTAATGAAGTATGGAGATATAAAACCACGATCGAATTTCATACCTTCAATTACTTCCAATTCATCGTTTAGCGTTTTTCCATCTTTCACAGTAATTACACCGTCTTTACCAACTCTGTTCATTGCAGCAGCTATCAATTTCCCAATATTTTGATCACCATTTGCTGAAATTGTAGCTACTTGTTCAATTTCTTCAGAAGTGCGCACTTCTTTCGACATTTCCTTTAGTTTTTTTGTAACGGCGTCGACTGCAAGCATTACGCCTTTTCGGATTTCTATAGGATTAGCTCCTTTAGAAATACTCTCAAATCCTTCCTTTGCTATCGCTCTTGCTAGGATAGTAGCAGTAGTAGTGCCATCGCCAGCTTCTTCGTTTGTTTTATTAGCAACATTTTGAACTAGTTTCGCGCCTACGTTCTGAAATTTATCCTTTAATTCTATACCTTTAGCAACCGTCACTCCATCTTTAGTTATTTTTGGTGGTCCGAAATTCTGTTCCAATATAACATTGCGCCCCTTTGGACCCATTGTAACAGCAACTGCATCAGCTAAAATATCTACACCTTGTAACATAAGTGATCTGACGTCAGGGCCAAATCTAACTTCTTTGGCGTATTGCCGACGATTATTAGAAAAGTGATGACCATTTAATCGAATTCGAACTATATTCTTTACACGATACATGGTTATATAGTATTCCCAAACGATATCCAAAAAAATCTGTATTTGACGCACTTTACATATTTCAGTCAGAAGTATTTTGTTCAGCAAAAATTTTGAATTTCGATTGACATTATTTATGGAGTAATAGTGTTATTCAAAAAACGTTGTGCGTAATAATCGCATTCAAATTGTTTTGGGAATCCATATCTGTGTAGTTTGTTGCTAAAATTAGTACAACAGTGTTTACATTATATGGAGAAAAAAATAGAATCTACTTTAGTATGTTGTTTTAACTTTTTGGACTTAATGATAAATCCTAGAATTCAGGGCCATAGAATTTCATTATAGTTGTCAGTGTCAAAACTGTAACGGCCAAAAATTCAAATGGTAATTTTATAAATCCAGATTGACATATTTTGTTAATGTTTAATTTTATTCTCCAAGTCACGTTTGTTATATATATTAAGTGTTAGCATAGATAAAATTAAATAACATGTCTTCTGGCGGTGATTTGAAGCCATTGACTATAGATTTAAATATTGGTGACCAGTTAACTACTATTTCGTGCGGTCATATAGTGGTAGAATTAATAAAGTTTATTGCTTATCAGAGATTGCAAATTCCATACACGTATCAGTGGTTAAAACAGGTTATAAATAAGAAGAAGGAAAGCCAGGAAAAAAAGGACAGTTTTCAGTCTGAAAGGCATTTTCGTGTTGCATCAAATGCGTTGGAAAATTTAGACTTCATTTTGAAGGTAAAAAAGTTTTAACATAATTCATATATTGTATTGACTCTTTTTAATCTGAAAGCTTAAAAAGAGTCAATCTTTGTTCATTTGAAATTTTATTTATTTATTTTTATTGAACGCCAACATAATGCACATTAATACACTGCAAAGAAACAAAATAATACGTAAGGGGCTAGCCTAATGTCATTACAATTATAGGCGTTGACTGCGTGCTAGATGTAGAAACAAAATTTTACATAACTTAGATAAATTATGGTGTGTATGAAGAATGTTTAAGCAATTTGGTCCATTGTAATACTATATTTCTTACTACAAGTCATTGTCTTAAAACTTTAATCATTGTAAGTCGTTAAAACTTATAGAAAATTGATGTTTTGTTGTAATTTTGTTTTCGTTGTAAGTCATGATGTTTATAAAATTGTTTCTAGAGCCTTCTAAAAGAGATAGATGGTGCATCCATGCCGTCAGAAGTATGTGTAACTTTGGGTGCAACACCTGTGACATGTAGAGAGATGTACAGGTTCCTCCTACCTGTATGCCACAAACCACAATGTCAGTCAGCCAATATTGCCAATGACCAGAAAATTCATCGAAGTGTTTTCAAGTAAGGTTAAAATACATATATTCTACTAGCTGAAGTACTCATGCTTTGCTATGGGACTTAATAGTCGCCATCGATAAATAGTGCAAAATATATAAACCAAAAGTAGCCTATAATTTGACCAGGTAAATAAGCAACATCCATGCAAAATTTGATGTAAATTAGAGTAGTGGTTCTTACGTGATTGAGTAACAAACATTCACCACCTCATTTTTGTATATTAGTATAGATAATATAGATTTTTGGTATAAAAACAATTGATTTTTAATCTTCAAATTACGGATAGAAGGATGTGGTCAGACTTTTTGTTGAGCTTCTATTCTCCTGGAAAATATTCATGTGGTTTAATAATAGTACAAAAATAGCTGTGTGACAAAACCAGTGATGTAATGTTTACTTTTCTATTATGACAAGTCATCAATCCATAGATTTAATAAAAAAACAGAGTTCTGTAGTCTGTACATTGCAAATATTTGCGAACAACATAGTTTGGAGTACTGAAAATAATTTGACATCTTGAAATTTAATTATATTTGTCTGTGTCTTAATGGTATAAAAATTACTTAATTTAATTTAAGGAATTGTTAATATATATACTTATAGTCTATATCTTCAGGTAAAATTAAGTCTTTATTTCATTAAAACATATCATTTCTATGAAAGCTTATTTCAATTTAAAGTTGTGTTACAACTATGTAAACCGAGTTAAAACCTTGAGGCAAAGCTAGTTAAAAGATGGAGCTTTACAAAAAGATCCTTGACCATTTAGGGTGAACCATTTGTTATTACTTGTTAAGTCACTTGTATCAATATGTACACATGCAAGAATGACACTATTACAAAACCAAACAATTACAACATAAGTGGAATGTAATTACAAATCCTCTTATTATTTGATGTTGTAATTTGTTTCACATTTAAGTTATATGTTTCATGCATATAATTGTTAAAATCATTAGTCAATATTTCATATTAATATTCCTCTTAATAATATTATAAGTGCAAAAGATAGTGATGATGTGTGTTTGTTACTCTTTTACGCAAAAACTACTGGTTGGATTTCACTGAAATTTAGCACACAGAATTATATGTACAAGACCTGAACCTTTTTTTTTACAATAAGGAAATAGCAAACGAGCATGCAGCCCACCTGATGGTAAGTGGCTACTGCCGCCCATGGACATCTGTAATCAACCCTTGGTAAAATCAAAGTTTGGCCACAGGTGAGTTGCTATCCCTGAGGACTGAGATGGAATGCCTTGAAAAAGTATGTCTCCCTCACCACACCCTTCAGACCAGAACACAACAGCGTATAACACTGCTGTTATTAGTTAGAAATAAGTGTGGCAATGGTGCTTCCAAAGTCGAACCACAAAAAGCTGTACCACCTTTAATACTCATTACTGTGATAGATTTGACCAAAGTGCTAGTAACTAGTAACTAGCATATATATATATATAAATCCATAATGATTTAATATTGTATTTGTAATGTAAATTTAATGCCTCAGTGTAACCATTTACATTATGATTTAAATTACGGATTCACTTCAAAAATAATGACAATACTCTTTATTTTTCCAGGACATTAGTAACATCAGAAAAGTTGAGCAAAATGTTCTTTGACCCTCTTTCTCCAACAAACATGTATATATATTTGAAGAAGAAAGTGAGCAGCAATCATGATGTGGTATGTGGTGACAGTTTTGTCTATGTTAGTGGTTGCAGAATACCTAGGAGCGCTAAGATTGTTGTTCTAGACTTTAGTACGTCAAACAAAGAAAATATGTCTTGTTGCAATGATCTCCAGGTATTTGGAGATGTTATTACTGAAGACTTAGATAAATTAAAGTTGCGAGATGGTGCAATAGATAATTTTGATGAGATAGAGTCAAATGATGAAGCCACTTGGTTCCAATCAAGTTATGTGATGAAGGGTTTCAAAGACTGCATTGTTAATGGGAATTCAGTTACAAATGCATGGTTGGAATCATGATACAAGTACTTAGCCATTGCTTAGATCATTTTTATTTAGTATGAATTGTAGAGAAATAAATCAATTGTTGTTTTTTAATAGGTCATTAATTTTATTTAAGTATAACGAAAATTATTAGGATCAATTTTGTGGCCATTCTCATAGACATTATACTTACTATCTTAAAAACTTAGCGAAGCTCTACCAGCAATCATATGACTAGATTAAAAATAAAATACTGACAATTACAACTGAATAAAAATGTGTAATTAGGTTTATAAAATACAATATATTTCATTAAATAAATTAATAACACAGAACTGTAACATTAATTAATTAATCTCGTAAAAATTATATTGACTGACATGTCTGCGGTGATTTTTAGATTACGTTTACAATAAAAATAATGATGACTTTGTTTAAAAATACTGTCAGAAATTTCTTATAATATTAGGCTTAAATTACATCTACTTATTCGTAAATATAAATTTATGTATGTAATGATTATAACTCTCTGATGATGATAATGCAATAAATTCGAATACACAGTACAATTTGGAGAAGCTATATGATTCATTATGTATGTTTAATTTACAAACTCTTATACTACTGGGCATAGTAAAATATATGGAAAGAATCCAGACTACTCAACAATAGGGTTGAATGAAAAAATGACATGTTATACATGAGGGTTGGTAACATTTGATTATAATGACCCCTTCATACATATTCATCAGAACATCATATTAAATATTATAAAATTCATCAGGACGTTATATTAAATATCTAATAAAATTGAATACATTACATGTTACATATGATGGTTGGTATTATATGTAGAATTTTTCTTGGGTTTTATATGGTTATATCAAAGGTTTAACTATATTAAGCAATTTAATAACACAACTCATATTCGGTCATATAATTGATTGAAGTCTTTTCATTTAAATACCAATTATTTTCTAACAAATCCTTGTAAAATATAAAGCCAGATTTATTACGACAGTCTCGACAATATGTAATATCTCATTTGTATTTTTTTAATTACATTTTTGCTTAGTAATGTTATACAATTGTTATTTCTAGTTTTACTATGTATAAATGTGCCATATTAATGCTGTTTCATGTTGGTACTGTTCAATGACATTTCTTTCTTTGTTGACATACATGGTTTATAAATATAGGTATTTACAATAAAAAAATGTATTTTTAGTTAACCTGTCATTTAGTTCATTAAAAATCACTAGTTATATATACATATATATATACCTACGATTAATTTGTTATAGAAGGAATGTCTATGTCGGAATGAGTATTGAAGGTAACACTCCTAATTTAAATCCATATTTGCACTTCTGTCATTGTGTTTCTAAAGGTGCAACAATACTACTGAAATTTTATGTAGCGTACTTCACCTTGACCGTCACTGAATATTGATCTTTCTCTATACATAACACAAGTTCTTTTTAATGACGTAGCAACACTCCTTACAGTGCAATTTTTCCAAATATCACAGTTTGCCAAAGCTTGATTAAACTCCACTATAAGATTATTTCTGCCTCCATTCGGTCCAACGATGTACTCACATTTAATTGATTTAGCAATCATATCTTTAAGGCAACATTCAAGCAGTTCATAGTATTCAAGCATATAATTGACAGGCAGTTCTTTGAGATTTATACCAAGGGCTTCCGTGAACACACCTGTTATGAGAATGTCATCAATCCAAAAGTATGGGTGATAAATTGCCTGTTTGCACAACTCCTTCGCTATTTTAGGGCTAATTATATAATACCAGCCAGACAAATATGGAGGGTATGAATTTCTAGGGTACTCATCCCAAGTGACATACCATTTATTTTGTTTCTTTCGCCTTGGGAATGTATTGTTTAAAATATGGCCAGAGATAAATGATTCTCTTTGTGAAATTGGAATACTATTAAGATATTTGTATGTTCTATTAAAATCGAAAACTATATCATCATCAACTTTTAAGATGAATGTAGCTTTCTCACAGACGGAAGAAGCCCACTGCAGCCCCATGAGGTGTTTGTATGTCAAGTTTCTGTAGTTCTCTAAAAACGGACCTTGCAGTATGTCACCAAAAATTTGGCTCTCATTATCAATTGCTTCTTGAGTTATCTGTCTGAAAATATAAACATTGATACTTTAATTGCTAGTATTTTTTTATTTTTATAAAAATCTAAATTGATACTTGATGTTCAGTAGCTACTGTGAGTCATGAACATCTATAACCAACCGCAATAATAAGGTAAGTTTATGTTAGGAGAGTTCCATTGATATTCATAACAAGTGACTTTGAAATCTAATATTAGTGTGTCTGGATAGATACCACTGCCACACCTATTTATAGCATAAAGTAGTTTCTAGTTTTTGGGCAGAAGGGCAGATACAGACTAACATATGAGATAACCACCTTAACATTATGACAGATTCTGTTTATGATTAGGTTTTGGTACAACTCCTGTTCTATATGGAGTAGGCTCTAGAGATTTCCATAGTGAGCCGTGACCAATTACCATTTGGTGGTAAAAAAAGACAAATGAAATGAAGGTGTACTAAAATAGATAATTTTGTATTACTTTTCTGTTGGAGGTATTCTTGCTAATAAAAATATTCTTGTAGTATTCAATGATTTTAAATATTCCTGAGGCATAGCCCTTCTATGAGCGCTCCTTAATTCCACATGCCCCACATATGAAGTCACAATAATTACTGTGAATTGATTACCTGCAAACATGTAAAAAAAAATAGTAAAGAAAAAAGTAGTAAAGTCCTCTATTCATTCCTTTTTAGCTGGTATTATTTTAGAAGGCCAGTTCAATTGAGCAATAAACCTGAATTCAATTATTGACAAAATTCTATCAGTCTATTGATATGTAAAATATTTATTTTTTGTATGTTAAGGAGAAACTACCCTTTGAGAAGGGGTCACAAATATTTTTTACACTCAATTGGGCAAATTATATAAAACTCATTTTAGACAATAGTAAACACAAGAAAGCCACATAAATAAAGGTTAGAGCTCTACGCCTTTATGAATAAGATTTCTTCTGTCGAAATTATTTTAATCACTTCCAACAACCATATCTTTGTTCCTTCGTTCACAGCCCTAAATATATATTAATATGGTGTATAGTAGAACACTATTACTAATGAGATCTGTGTGATTTACAAATAACAAATTTATTTCGTCGTTAGTTGATGTACCAAGAATTTTCGGTCAGTGGAAAAAAAAACATCAAGTTCATAATTATAGTTTTATTAACATTTGTCATTATTGACTTGTTGACAATATTTGTATTAGAAAAACCAGATCTACAGATTTTAAACCAGATCTTCTTTTTTAAAAACATAAACACACTTACTTTGACATGAAGTACTGGCAGGTTCGATAGTCGGTTTCATAATATAAATGCTATGTTGTTTAAGAATATTAATTGCATTGTTAGTTTCAATGTTAGATATACGATAAATCCAGATGATTAAAAATAAAACAGCTGTAATTACTGTATACATAATATTTCTATTCATCATAATAATACTTTAATAAAAAATAAGTTATCTGTTTAAAAAAATCCTAGTTTTTTTCACTTGATTACGATTTGTAAACCTTTTCTATACTGTGCATAACAATTTCGTTGAATAAAATTCATCCTATCAGTTTTATATATCTGTTTTTATTATAGATATTTATCAAACAAAATAATTTTATAAACAAATTACTACTTTTACCACTGTTAAAGTATAAGTATAGTAATTTTCATAATTTCATACTTTCACAGTGACAAACTGACAAGTGACATCAATGACAAATTGTTGCCAGGGTTCAGAAATCGAAAACCAATTTTACCGGCTTTTACATCTGAACTACAGTAGGTGGGATTAGTACTACAAATAATCGTATAGAAATATCTACAACATTACTTATACTCCATATAAAGAAATACATCAAAAACTTTTACAAATATTTAAATACAAAAGACAAAAAAAAGTAAGAATGTTAGACAGTACTCTATTGGTCATGCTATTATTAGATATAAACTTAACTATATCGCTAAATACAAAATTATAACAGCAAATGGATACTTTGTATTTACATACCATGCTATCATGGCTAGGAAAATCTCTGGAACAAAAGAATCGTAGTTTCTTGGTGGTCAGTAATGGTTGTCCTATGTTTATAGCCTTAGTAGCTTACTTCAATTTAATAAAAATATATCTTTTTACTATTTTCTTACTAGCGCCATATTTTTTTAACCACCATTACCCTAATTAATTACAAAATGACTTAACTGGCAACACTAGACATAAACTTGTTGATTTTTTTTATTTTGTAAATCCGATAGCACTACATGATTTCAACATCATTCAAGTTAACAAACTCAACTCGACCTCGTTTATTTGCATATTATTTAGTATTTATGTACTTGCTCATTTCTTCGACACCAAAACCGAAATCTATCTTAAGGTATTTCATTTTGCAGTCTGTGCGGTTTACAATTAGATTAACTCAACAAAACATATTTTGTTGGATTTGAAGGTGATATATTACACGGTAAGAAAAAAGGAACGTACTTAATGCGAAATATGCATTTTGTGGAAATTGCATTCACATTTTGGAGAGTTTCTTAAAGCGCTCGGTTATTGTAAGGATTTTTTAATTCGTAAGACGGTAGACTATGGTACTAGGAGCGGTTTAAAGTTTGCTCTCACTTTACGATATTTCATTGTTACTTAAAACATCTGGGGTTTTAGAATAGTCTATTTACTAGTTTTCATTTGATACCCATATTGTCATGATAATAAATAAAGTCATCCGTTCCCCCACCGATTCTCCTATTTACAGTTTATATAGCCTATGTCACTTTACAAACTGAGACGATTCAAATGATATGTCATAATCCATCAAGCCGTTTTGGCTGTAGCGCGTGCCAAATAAATGATCATACAAACAAACAAACATACATAAATACGCTCGAAAAACATTACCCTCTTTCTGATGTACGGATAAAAAGAATAAAATTTATCGTTCTCGATTATAATATTAATTTACTAGGTTACCTTCACCTAAGGGCCATTGGACCCATTGGACTAAACTAACACAAATATCAACAAGTACCTAGGTACTCAGTACGTACAGAAGGATTATTCATAATGTATTTATTATACAAATTAGTATAGAATTAGGTAATTGTGTGTAGCTACTGACTAACATCTGCCTGTTGGTATTTATTTGCATGCAAACGTTACTAAAGCTTACGGACACCTTTGATAAGTGGTTAAATCTGCAAAACGTGGTAAATATCGTTAAGACAGACGAATGTTTTGATTTAAAGCAAAGGTTCTCAAACTTGCGTGTACCGTCCACTTTGAGAATCAATAATTATATGGCGCCCCAAAAATATTGAATTTTACTAAACCAGTTACAATAATTGAGGCTTTCTATTCAGGCTTTTCTAAAGCCTTAATACCCATGGGCCTTCAGAGAATATAAGGGGTCGTTTGTACCCACCTAAAAATACTCATCTATACTAATACTAGCTGCGCCCCACAGTTTCACCCGCGTATT
>MOOZ01000602.1:427532-443836 GCA_002930495.1 Cecropterus lyciades | reverse complement strand
TTACAGCTTGTTGATTTTTTGTATCATTATAAAGTTCTGCTGGTATAAATATATTTAAATATGTAATTGATAATTGGAATCATAAACTTAAAACAACCTATTTGCAGATAACACGTGACAAGGGGCCCCGATGTACGAGGGCCCCCATGCTTCAAAAGTATTGTGTATTCCAATATTTTATTTTATTCATATTACACTAAATATTTCTTTAAATTAATGTACATGTTTAGCATTTGAAAATCTTCATCATGTCCCATCTTTTAAGTTTCTATAAATAAAGAAAAATATTTGTGTATAAAGGGTATTACTGTGTGTTATTTAACTAGCTCATATATTTTTACGATTAAAAATTAAATGCATAGATAATACAAGTTACTAAAACTCACTTAAGACAGAGATCAAAAATGCGTTTCATAAAAGATTTTTTTTCTAACTATAATTCTTGCTATAAACTTACAAAACTGGACTGAGTTGATGATAAAAAAAGACCCGCCAATTTTCGGCACGTCTCCGTAACATTTTTTTTCTTTTTACCGTTTATTAGTTATACAGAATGACGATTATAATTAAATATTTCAAATCTATACTTTTTTCCGACTTCTAAAGCGTGATGCCGAAGATGCCGAAAGTAATAACCAAAATTTTAGCCATATAATGTCTATGATGACAGTTTTCTACATATTTTGGATAACTTTAATATATTTCGCTATCTGTATAGACTAGTTTATTTTTTACCCGATCAAAACTCTACGATCGTCCTGACCCTATTTATTAATTAGGTTTTTACTTAAAGTATATTGCGACTACCTTACCATCTAAACGTCTTGCTTAATAACAATCTCGTAAAAAAAAATAAAAAAATATATTACCATTAAAAAATAATCTACGAAAGATAGGAAGCAAAAACTATAAACACGTTATAAATTAAAGTTTATTTGCAAATAAAAAATAAGTCTAGTATAATATAGTAGTCAATATAGATTGCTATAAATATCTATAATACTAGTTACTAACATAGGTGATAGTTCACTGTTCCATAGAAGCAGATATGTTTCAATCGGAGATATGTGCAGAGCTATTATTAAACAGTCCATTTTTTATGATAAATTTGATAAATTTTACGTTCCACTTGACGACAACAACGATCGCTTGTGAACATAACTCGAGACATTGCAATGGTAAGTGTCGTTAAGTGGAACGCCGCCAAATCTTCGAGTATTATTCATGTAATTTTGACACGTCACGTGATTTTAAGTGTAAAGTCTCTAAATGTTTGACATAAATGCTCCTATGAAAAGTTTTAAGACTCAATAATAAAATCTGATTCCTTCTCAGCGAAGTCTCGAACGGCTAATCTAAATACTTAACTTCAAACTATTATCACATGTCGACTCGTCTCTTTTGTCTTGTTTCACGTTCACAAGAAATATTTCGAATTCTACTTGGAATATAATCTATGTTACAACTTCGGTTTGAAGATGAAATATTGTAATGTTACGTATTATATAAGAGTTATATATTGACGATAATAAATTACTTTTTAACTATATCGCCGTTATATACAGGATGTACAAAATTCTTAATAAATTAACCTTTTGATAATTAACTTTGAAAAATGTGTGTTAGTTAGAATTAATACTTGATTGTCATTGACAGACATATTTATCAACAAACATGAAACAACTGTAACGATTTTCCGAAGCTGAGGGTTTTGAGCATTTTTATACATCCTGTATACATAATATCTTTTGGAAACTTGTAATTTTGCGAAAAGCATATTAATATTGTTGTTTAATAACACTAGGGTCAACAAGAGGTAAATGCACGTTCACAAAATAATACATCTCACTATAACCGACTACACATCTATTAATATTATGTATGTAACATTATTGATGAAAATAGATATTCAAGTAACGTGGTCAACTTTTCAAAATGGTCATTTTATTAGCTCTATTGATATTTTATTTGTTACCAAAAATAGTTGGGCAAAATATTTTGAAAAATAATGAAGGCGCCCTCTGGTGGCTACTGTCATGCTAGAATATTTATGTTATTACAGAAGTTCAAATATGAAGTCCACCTGATGTTCATTAATTGCTGAAACCCTGTAGCTAACTTCGATAAGGCTTACGTTTTACCTGAAGCCGATTACTGAAAAACTATTTCTGTGGACTAATTGTAAGATAAACCAAGTATTACTCAAATTGACAGTATATAGTGTCAATATGACTGTTATTGACAGAATAGTAGGCTCTATACAAACTTTGGCACGTAAAGTGCATGTACCACCTATAACTTTGGGCTCCTCCACTCATTAAAAAAAACTTTCTAACCAAAACCTTGAAAAATCGGAAAAGTTTAAATAAAATTATAGCAAAATTGGAATTCATAAGTAACAAGTAACATGTAAAAGTATAGACCGATTGCCGAGATGATTAATCGATGAAATATTAAGTTGATTGGGAGAATCTAACTCGCTTCTGGTTTTAAATTCCCAAAGCTTGGCTAAATAATACACACGTCTTTTCCAAAATAACACTGCAATTCATTTTAATATCATAAATATTGGCGAAAAATTTTTTCATACACAATGAAAACCGTTATATTTAAAATTACTAACATAATTTATTGGTCACGTAATACGTGACTTGTTAAAAAAGAAATAATACAAAAAAAAAATGAAAATAAATTACAAGCAACCGCATTTACTAAACAAATAAAAAAAATTGTTTAGATCATAAAGCACCAACTTTAACATTTACTTTTTATTACACGATTGTCTATGCTTAACAATCTCGTACATTTTAATCTCTCCTTAGTCTAAAAGTTTAAGATTACATATTTATGTAGATTTTAACTACGAATATACTTTGAAATTGAAACTATATGTGTAACTATATGGCATCATCTTTGCACCGGATAAAATAACTTTTTAAAACTTCTGTTTTCGCGCCATGTCAATTTGGTTTCAGAAGTGTTAGATTGTAATATGTCATTATTTGACAGATGCACAGATAATACCAAAAATATATAATAATAGGATTAGTTTAAACACACCAAAAAGGTCCTCTGAATTTTCACTAATTGAAATTGAGTGCCTCGTTAAATATTTGCAATGCATCTGATTAAGGAAAATAAGGAATATTTGCTCTTTCTATTTAGAGCAAATTGATATTAATTTACTAAACTAAAGCTGGTAAAGGAAACAGACCCAAAGGAATAAGTGTTATTCCTTTTAATCATCTCCTCACATCATTATACGGTGTAATACAACATGCGTCTATAAACTTCAAAATGACAGCGTTTCTGTTTACCTTTCGCTAGCTGGGTGAGAGAGAAAGATATACAAAAGCCGCCATTTTGGTTCATCTTTTTTAAAGGAACATTTATTTTTTGAAGTCTTGTCTATGGTGAAAATTCAGAGGTCTACGGTGTTTAAAGTTAGCCCTATTAAAGATCGCAATCGGTCCGATACCACGAGACTATGTGTGGTGTGTTGCTGTGTGTGCCGCCGTTGTTTACTTGAGCAGCTCATGCGCACGCTGGTTGGCCAGCGTTATCCTCGTTTCATTCGATTCGCCCTACGATTAAGAATAGCGTTTGTCTTTGTTGCATTCTGATTTTGGCGACGTGTGTACTGTCCATTTTTATATAAACCGGCTGAATATTGTAAAAAGAAACATCCTGTATAATGTCAATTAATGGTATAGAAACGAAAAAAATAAAAGTGACAAATGAAACGGAAAATACAGCCAGTTATGTTTAGAAATAGACAGTTACGACATTTTAGACATAGACAATATTTTCCAATACACACTGTCGCCATCTTGAATTCAAGGGGAGTTATGTAGTGATACATGTTACTGATGAGTTCTAGTTAGGTATGTTAGTCGCTCAATGGGTGTGATATCTAGTCACAGATGAGTGTGGGAGGACGTGTTCTGTCAGTTGCATGTTGGCATCCCGCGTAACGCACACATATGAAAGTTTCACAACACCCAATCGCTTCTACCCGCATACACTACCAAGGTATGAAAGAGCATGCTGAGTGAACTATGACCTCGTTTACATTTATCAAGCCCGTATTTTTGAAATAAATTATAAGTTAATTGTAAAGGAGTTTTCATAATCAGCTAAACATTTATTCTAGTATTATTAAAATTAGTATAATTTAGAATAAAAGTTTCTGAAAATAGCTTAAGTAAGGTTTACAGGTTAGTTCATAGTTGTTTACAGATAAGATTTTCTGTACAATTATAATGTACAAATTACTGATTAAGTTAACATCAACTTAACATCATTTTACAAATACTTAATCGTTTAACTTGTTTACAAAACTCGTTTACACTTACAATTTAGTTAATTGTAAGTTTGATAAATGTAAACGAGGTCAAAATGAAATTTGGGTTGCCAGGTAAGCGGATCACTGAAATTTCGAAGGCCAATAAGCGAATCAAGGACAGAGTTTGCGATAGAGGAAGTTTCCAATCCAATTCTAAGGTGATAGGCGGGTCTAGATGGTGAAATTAGAACACAGGCACAGCGGAATTTTATATGGAAAAATTCCTCCGTGCCTCAAATATTATACAAACACAATAGAGTAAAAAGTTTATACAAAAATATATGATAAATATAAGAATTTATTAAATTGTTGAACATCGTTTAATAAAGATTCGGCCAAATTTAGTAAATATTTATCTTACGAAAAATGCATGCAAGTTTTTTTATTAGCCCTTATTTACTCAAAGTTTGTCATTTATAATCATTGGCAGTGTATATATTTACATCAATTAAGTATAGCAAATGTAAATATTACATTTATCAATTATTTAATTTAATATTGCTTACTTCCACTAGAATCGAAATTACCTTACATTGAAAAATAATCTAATTTGTTCATATTTATGGAATCTTGCAATGTTGCCTTGCATAATTCCAATATGTTTGCCTTTCTTATGTTATTCACCAAAATTAAGGCTATACAATTTTAATTTAATTTAATTATGTTAATATTATATTTAAATAATTTAATTATAATTTAAGACCTCCATAAATATTCCTTAAACTGCATAATTACTGCACGAGGCCGTGAAGGTATTTATTCTCAATTATTCTTAACTTAACCGCCTTTTAGAAATAGAAATATCTTAAACTAACGGAGATTGGCATTATCAACATTGCAATCTGTCATCATATTACCCATTTTACGATAAAAAATATATAACACCCATCACCCATTATTTTCACCACCGTACTTTACGGCAACATTGCATTTTCAAACTACGCATTTTGCGTTAAAAAGTTAGCTTAACCCCCACCACCCATATTCTCATCATCGCATTATTTCCCCTTATCATAAAGATTTTCCCCCATACTTCCCATGTCATCACTATGCCCATCGTACCTTGCGGTTGATGCGGTCGATCTGGCGATTCTGGTTCTCGAGCTCGGAGCCCATGTCGAGCGCCATGTTGCGCAAGTTGCCGATCATGGTGTTCACCTGGCCCATATTCTCCTCCATCTCGTCTTCACGCGCGTCGTTTGTTATCCTGAAAACGGGAGTTCATGTTCTGAGAGAAGTAAAGAATCCTTCAGCAAATACTTAATCACTTCAAAGATCTTCAAAATCGAACGATTTAAATAATAATCACTTTGAAAAGGCTTTTAAAATTACAAAGGCTACCTACCTATTACCTAGATGGAAGAAGTTGAACCGAAAATATTTGACAGCAAATAAGTATCACTTATGAACATTTTGAACTGAAAGTTTTGACGGTTTAAAAAGACATTTTTGAAAAAGCTATTCATTTAGAAGAAGAATCCTCAGAAAATGAAAGAACGTTCAAAAGGAAAGCTTTTTAAGAAATTTAAATCGATAATATTATCAGTGTCATATCCTACTAAGTTTTTTTTTTATAAATTTAGATAACTAAATAAACGAATCAGTCTTAAAGAGCTTTTAAAAGGTCATTTTTGAAGAATCGTTCATTCAAATCCTTACAAAAACATTCAAAAGGAAAGACCATAAAGAACCTGAAAACGGTAATATTATTATTATCATAAATAAATTTATATCACAACAAGTATCTAATACATCATCTACATACGAATAATAATTAGAAATAACACGACGTTAGTCTTCCAACGAAATAGAAGATTAACAATTTGGCTCATTTACAGCGTGCAAATTCATACAATCGTGCATGCACTACCGGTTCGCGACCCTGCATGAGAACGAGCGAAGCGATTACCAAATGCAAATATTACGCGAGAATACATTCGAACTCCGGGATAATCGTTTCATACCTCCGTGAACACAAAGTCGGAAGACGGCGTGAACATTTCTCGCACATACGATTTGAAGATGAAACATTCAGGATTATTGCCTATTCAAATCAATCTTTATGAATCTCTGTTATTTTCATCTTAGCATAGTCTAATTCAATCGAATCGTCGAATGAACTCATGACCTCTACGTTCTATCGATTAGACTCTAAACACCAATGAAACAATCACGTAATATTCATAAGAGTATCGTATTGTTTAATCAATGGAATATTTTTTATTCAAGTTTAAGATTAAGCTGACCTAAAATATAATTCGACACAGTTTGACTGGCGTTAAGCCTGTTTTCCAAGATTGTCTCCCCTTTTAAGGCTTGACGACTATTTATAGAACATATTTTTTATGGTTTAGTTGTTTTGGTAATTAATTTTGGTAAATAATTTCGTAAAAACCTGCCCATGTCT
The DNA here is from genome assembly GCA_002930495.1 of Cecropterus lyciades. Taxonomy (NCBI): domain Eukaryota; kingdom Metazoa; phylum Arthropoda; class Insecta; order Lepidoptera; family Hesperiidae; genus Cecropterus; species Cecropterus lyciades. The sequence continues at coordinate 437,084 of MOOZ01000602.1, read as the reverse complement.
GGATCCCTAAGTTGCTAAATTGTGTCCGTACCTCGAACAACTTGGTAAGTTGTCGACAGTAATATTAATATTCATATCACTTTTAGTACTGTCCTTAGCCTAAGACTCTATGCCGTTGCTCTCTTTCACTACAGTTGCACTGATGTAAATCCTGTTTATACTGCAACAGGGGGGTGCGACTTAATTTTGACCAAATTAGAATCACATTTTTTTTACAGTGATGTTTAATTTGTGGTCCTGTAACCTTGCTGTCATCTATGAGAGGTTTACTATAATTAAACCCCTCCATCCCTCATTGTTCTTTAGTATTAACCATCTTAGTCATAATTTTTGCAAAACGTTTATTATATCAATAAATATATAGGAATCATTTTTTTTTACTTTATAGCACGGAAGTAGCAAACGAGCATGCAGCCAACCTGATGGTAAGTGGCTACTGCCGTCCATGGACATCTGTAATCAACCCTAGGTAAGATCAAAATCTCACCTACGATTGGCCACAGATGCGTTGCTAAGGCCTGAGGACTAAGATGGAATGCCTGGAAAACGTATGTCTCCCTTACCACACCCTTCAGACCAGAACACAACAGCGTACAACACTGCACACAATCATATTACTGACCTGCCAATGTATCCAGCCTGTGGTCCAATGCCGTTGCGCTCATCCATCACTCGTTGCGGCTGGTTGTTCACCACCTTGCCGTCATCATTGCCCTTCCATGTGCCATCGTCCTCCTTGAACGAGGCTCCCCTGAAAAGTTGTTTAGCTTATGTACCAACTTTAGGAGGAATATCAAAATTCGGCTTAGGGTTATGATCATTACTGGGTATATAGAAATCAGCTTATGTCTCAACTTTTGTAGAAATATATCAAAAATGACCCCAGGGTTTTTAAAAATTACTTACTGGGTTTATACAAATATTAGTCAGTCTTGTAAAGTTAACTTTACGTTTAAGTCTCTAACTTATAAAACTATATAGAAGTCGTTTTTTTATCATCTTGAGGCTCCTCGAATTGGAGCCCTTTGGATAACATTCAAAATGTTTGTATGGTAAAAGGTAACTCAGATAAGAGGGGTTAACTATTGATCAGCTTTGATATCTGTCTAAGAAACTATTTTCAATGGACGTCACCTTACGTTAAGCTCGTTGTATTAAACAAAATATGTGTCATCTTTGAATATTTTGTAAATGTTAACAACGGTTTGGTGGTCGAAGCGCTTTGAAAAGTTTCATTTTTACCGTAGAAATTAGTTACCGTGAAGATTGTAGTTAAAAGAGCGACAAACAAGCTCAATCATATGAGCGGCAGAATTAATATCTATCGATAGAAGTAATATCTATCGGCAGAATTAATATGTTTTTACATATTATTTTGACGTACTTGTTACAGGGCAGAACGCAGATACCGCAGCATTTTTCCATTCCCGAGAGATTCTTCTCGGCTTCGCGCATATCGGCGTTAATCTGGTCCATTCCCTCCTCAATTCTGTCCAGTTGCTCTGTTTACACACACGTACAATCGCTTTAAAATCGCCCTTCAGTCGCAAAATCGCAAGTGTGTTGAAGCGTCTAAAATCTTTCTCAATTGAACTCTATTCGCGAATTTATTTCATTAATTACTTTATTTAAACTATTTCTCAATTGTAAATTCTCAACGCTCTCGACAATTACCAGGGCTAAGTGTAAGACAACAAATCTTTAAGCTGAGTATTAATAAACTATTAATCTATTGTCATGCAAATATTTTTGAGCGAATCCATTTTAGCAACTCTAACTTTAAGCTCTATATTGACTCTTTCATTGATATTTTTATTGAATCAAATATTAAATGTCTTACACCTGATCCGGTCAAAACTGATACTAAATTAATTTATTTACCTTTGATTTAGATGATGTATGTGCTTGATAGTGATTAAATACTATATAATTATAATGGCTAACACTTAGATAACAATAATAATAATCTCATAAAAACTAATAGACATGCAGTCAACAGCAAGATTGAAGTAATCGTGCACAGCTAGATGCGTGAGGAAACTAAACAAAACGAATAATATGCTATCTCAATTAATAACGATGTTAAAAACCTCGACGATCTCATTCACAGCGTTGCAAATGGCGGATCGAAGAGACATTCTCGTGTTTATCCTTTAATATTTAGTAAATGATCATGAAAACGTGATTTTACCTTCAATAAATTATCCATTATAATTAAACTGTTAACACGTTTCAATCGAAATTAACTCAATCAAGTAATCGCCATTCAATGAATTGTCATAAACAATCTGAAGTGGCATTTCGAACACAAGCCTTACTAAATTATGTGTGATGTAAAATAGTACTACTGGATGCTTACCGCCCTGTTCATCCAGCATGACCAGGGTTTTCATGCCCACCTCGTGACTCTACAACACAATAATGATGTCACTATAGCTCGCCAAACGAATGCGTGAGGAGTCAGGGGCGGCGCGCGCGCACCGCGCAGTGCCCGCGCCTCGCGCGACTACTCAGTACTCAACACAACTCAAACAAACTGACAACTAAACAGAAAATAAAATACATGAAATGATAACGGTGAGCTGCGCCCGGGCGGGCGGTCGCTCCTCCGGCGGTGATGTGAAAACAAAATAGCGAATGAGCGTATCCATCAAGCCATTCCTAAATGAAACGTGACATTAGCAAAGTATTAGTTGAATTTAAGAAAGGAAATGAACAAACTAATGTAGTGTGGAGGAGCGAGCGGCCTCGCACTGACACAGATCGCATCGAGCTAACAGTTACAGACCTACGAAACTAACATTAACAGTACGCTGCTAGCCATGGAGATGAAGGCGTATACCATTTAATCTATACGTCAACAGACACACTCGGTTACGCGCATTCATTTCAGTACCGCAGATTAAGAGAAGAGAGATTCGGAAAGATAAATAAATATACCTATAAAAAGCGTTCCGATCGATAACATCAACGGAAGAACTAAACAGATTGCGCAGCTCATTCAAATTAAATCTTCAGCAAAAGATAGAGTACAGTCTTTTGCGACAATTAGCAACGAACGGCCATCGGGCGTATCTATTTACACTATACTTTGAAAGTCATCCCCATCGAAACATAGATATACACACGCAACATCGAATTGAGATAAGTCGATTATTAAGAGAAACGTCAAAGAAAAACAAAGAGATTAATTTTAACTGCACATTCAAACACAGACGTTCTCACGTTTCGACTACCCAGTGTTCAGTTTAACTCTTACCGCCCTGGTGACTCAACATATGAAGCGCTTGCCCCCCGGCGTCCTCGCTCTATACATAAAATACAAATCAAAATAATATATCTTAGGAGAGAGTATCGGGGTGTGTGGGTGGCGGGGTGCGGCGCGGCCGCGGCTCGCGCGGTGCGTGCGGCGGCGTGCGTGCGCGTGCGGGCGCGTGCGTGCGCGGGCGCGTGCGTGCGCGTGCGCGTGCGGGCGCGTGCGCGTGCGCTAACACACACTACTCGAACAACGACATGCATGCAGTGAAGCTTGCAAGTAAAACCAGATTCAGTTTTATCTGTGCTTAGTTTCATATGATTCATGATTATTTTGTGTGATGTTAAGAGTCGTGCGTTGAGGAGAAGCGTTTCGAATTTACTTCGCTCGTTTATTATTATCGGTTTCATGTGATTTAGGTAAGTTGTCAATTTAGAGTCGAGTACGAACATCTGAAATGCAGAATGTATACAGTATCGTAAAATAGGCCCGGCTGGCGTTTTCCGACATAGCACTCGCTGTTAAGTTGTGCAAAGTGGTGTATTATATCTACGTTACGAATGAAACATACAAAGATGTGGGTTTTCCGCGATCATCTCGGTGTGTGAGTCACAGATCGGCATTCGAGGTCTCATTGGATGCCCGCACCTTTGCATTGAATCAAAAGAGGCGTTACTTTAAACACACAGTCGATACCCCCTTTACGTCGTCTTCGTGACGGCTGAAAACCCTACGACGCTCCAACAGGTTAGCGAAAAAATAAAATAGATAAAATTGTAAGTAATTTAAGTAGTGTTGCAAATCTTGCAGATCACTCACCTCCCTGGTCATCTAGAGCGACCAGAGTACGAATGCCGGCCTCCTTGCTCTACACCAGCCGCAGAAACAAAAAGTCAGAGAGCATGTTAGTTGTGAGGGGTACAGTGGAGTGAAGTGGTTCAGACTCGTACACGATGCACCAAGTGTGGAGTACATGCGTGTGACGAGAGTACGGTTGGTTACATACGGTGTCATGCCGGGAGACATCTTCCATCTATCCAACATCACGTTAAACAACACACCGAGTTACGGATAGAAGATGTCCCCCTCTCAGTCTGAACTGTGTTTGGAAGTTTTGCTGAATTTGTACCGAGTTCATGACTAATCGTTATGATACATTTGTACAGACAAGTATTTGGAGAGAATGCTATTTGTAGATAAACAAATTATACATAAATGTGGATATATAACATTGAAATAATAAATAAAACTTATATTATAAAATAAAAATACACTAAAAATAAATAAACAACATAATACGTAAACAAAAATCATGTAAATACATGTACAATAATATACAATTGGTCTGTATTTGGTGTGAGAGTTGCATTAGGTGTAGCTCGATATATTTGTTGGAGTCAAGTGGCAGGTATTGGGGTGTGTACACGCCCACATTTTGGCAGTATTGTGAATGTTCGAGAAGGCATGAAAATCATACAACATAATAGATTACATCAACAACAGAGAGCAGCCACTACACAGACTTACGATACAGAGACAACTAAAACAGGATAGAACAAACTTAAACTGATTAATGATGAAACGATCTAGACATCATAGGTTGTGTTGGGATGTTCGATATTGAAGTATTTCGAGATAAATTTCTGATAACAGAAAAATAACAGTAGAATGATTTAAAGATGAAATCAAAACATAATCAACTTAGAACCAGAGAGGAAGTAAAACGTTAAATAGTGCGTAGGCAGTGATGCCTCGGAGGCAGATTGTAAATTAGGAGAAGTTGGCGTCCAAGTACAAGGGTTTAATTTTGAAAGCAGGCCCAAGCACAACAGAACAGACTATTTGAATAGGAAAGCGCACATATCAGAGACAGTTAACTGGCTAAGGATCGTCAAGTTATATAAAACTAATTAGGGACCTGGTTATATTCTATTATGATGGCTTCATGCTATGGAACCAAAAACAGAGCACTGGACAAAAATAATTGGAAGCTGACAGTTAACAGTTTTAGTCGCCGTTGCGTTAATACAGGAGACTAAAGTTTTAAGTAAATATCCAATGAATCTAAATTAACTGTCAACACCAAAAACAGGCTGGGCACTTGATTGCTCACATAAAATTTACAGTACTACAAACAACACAAAGGGCTATTGAGACCACTAACAATTGGATACAGTTAGACACGTATCATGCAACACCCATATATGTATGGTTAACATAAAAATAAATAATATATATGATATACCGCAAAGGATATGAAAAATAAAAATATAAAGGAACACATAACCGGACAACTACAATAGATACATACACATTGATATATAACATTAATTAGCGACATCGATACACAACAGCCAGGGATAGCGAAGGCTGCGCCTTAAGGGGTTGGGGGACGGGCAATGGAGATCAAACCGAGCTTGGGGCTATCCGAGACACTTCCGCTATACCCCTCACTCCCTTCCATCGAGAACACCTCTCTCACAGATGATCACAAATAATCACATAACCAACGGAATAACTAAACATAAATACTTAAAACTATGAGGGGGAGAACTTAAAGTTACTAAAACTGAAATACGAATCTACATATGCGGGTAGTCCGTAAAATTCTATAAATCTAACTGTATAAAAACATCATTTTTTTCCTGTATTTGTACGCTTGCAACATTAATAGGACATTTTATTTTATCATTAAAACAGACATAAATAAGATGGGGGGCAGATGTATTTATGTTGTTAAAAATTTATAGTAAGAAAAGACAAATTCCATTTTTTAAATTTTCAGTCATATTATTTTCAATGAAAATACTAATATGTATTAATTAAAAGATAATTAACTGGGAGGTATTCTCGAAAACACAAGAAGTTAATATTATACTCCCATTTCCATTACTTATGGTTACTTAATTTAATTATTCTATTGTTGGAACTATCATAATTTAAGTTTGCATAATTTATCTAGATCCATATCTGGGTACTTCTGGTATTTGTGTTCTTCTAGAACATAAACTTAAACTATGCCAGTTCCAATAGTTAATTACGATATGTCTATAAATAATGATTGAGTAATAAACGTGAACGCACCTCTTCGCATAGTTGCATCATACGTCGTGTAGACTCCAGCGACTGAAATTATAACAATTGAGCAAGTTACGAACTTGTCTTTTACTATCATTCGATTTTTTTTAAACCTCTGAAACTCTTTATAATAAGGTATACCTGTGTATACATGTAAGATAAAGAGTAAATTAATATATAAACAAAATATGCAATGACTTTGATTGTAAGATAAACTTGAAGCATTTGATAGAGATAATGTAGACCTGTGATGTAGACAAAAATAATTGGATATGAATTTTTAAGTTTTGAAGACATTGCTGCATGCCATTTAAAATTTATTTTGATTGGTATGCAGCTTATAACTGAAAGCTATCGGGCAATCAAAATATATAAAATATATTTAAGGGGTGTCTCAAGGCTTTATTCTAGGACCAAAGTCCTTGTTTTTAGTGGCACTCTGTACATAAATATGATTACGATCATAATATGAACGATGATTACGATCATAATACGAACCTCGTCAGTAACCTGACCAGCGCGCATTTGGAGCTGTTCCAGCTCGCTGCGTGGTACGGTGCCATTTTCGGCAGGGGGCGCTGCTGACGGCATCCTGAAACAAGTTGCATAAGATACAAGTCCGATTACTTCTTTGTTTTTTCTGTAAATTTGAGTTTGAGTTGGTTAGAAACTATATCCTTATAGCATCTTTATTATAAGTAGTAGAAGCCTTAGTGGATCTACTCCAGAGGCATCGCCAAAATCAGAACCTCATAACAGTAGTGTTAATCACTTCTGTGTTCTGGTTCGAAGGGTATGGTAAAGGGGCACATTTATGCGAGACTTCCAACTTAACCGATAATTTGTGTCACTTTATATTATGACGCACTGATTTAAGTATATTGAAGATGGTGTAGTTCGATCCCTGAAACACTACCTCCACTTCTATTTCTGTCGAATAACAGCAGTGTTAAGCGCTGCTGTGTTTAGCTCTAAACGGAGCGATAACGGTCGGACGGACGAAAACACATTTATCCCAGACATTTTAACTTGGTCCTCTGGAGTAGCAACGCATCTGCGGCCAGCCTCAGGTAACACTCTGATCTTATTTGGGGTTATTTACAGATGTCATTGGGCAGTAGGATCCAGTTATCATGGGACACAAGCTCGTTTGCTAATTTCATATTGTAAAATAAATAATACTTTAAAAAACTTAAAAAACACGCTTTTGAAACAAGCTGAACTAAAAAAAAAATCGAAAATAATTTTCTTTAAGTTAAAAAATAGGGCGATAAGATAAAATCTTTTTATGGTAAAAGGTGAGGTTGAGGTGTTAGAAGGTTATTATTGTCATTATAAAATAAACAAACTCACTCACTCACAAATAAACTTGCAACCCGTTTTTCACCAGCTCAGGGGATGATATTCCAGAAACGGTGAAATATGTGTTCTATTATATTAAACCGCAAATCCAAATACTAAGTTAAATAGAGCTTGCATCAAAATTGGGGAACTTTCATACAAACTTTCACTATTAATTATCACTATTAACTTCCCCTATTAACCCTTATAGGGGCGGATATATAAAGAATATTGTATTGTCATCGGTCCTTGATAAGCATGCCAAGTTTCAACTTAATCCGATGTTTCAAAGTGGGTAAAAATCGCGTTCAAAGATACCGTTACATACATACATACAACCCAAGCTTATAAAAGCGTGTTAATAAAAAAGTAAAGAATCTAAGAGGAAGTAAATAACAAATAAACAATGTGTCAGGGTATGCCCTTCATATTCTTGCGTACAGATAGAATTACTGGAGATTTGAGTACATTTCAGATTTTTTTCGAATTTTGGGAATGGCAAAAATTACTGTGAGGGAATGACAATATATATCTAACAATAAATCATAGGACACCGAAGATAACATAACATTGGTGCAGTGCGTACGTCTTCTATTAGGTACCATATTGTTACATGATCTAATTATATGCCTATAACTCTACATTGATGTTCTTTAATTCATTTATAAATTGAAATCGTAGTAGTGAATGGCACGTTGCAATGCATCTGATGCATTGCCTACATTTATTCAGCATGCAATTTTCCAGATTTGTTCAAAGGCTTCGTATCAAACTGATACGCTTTTATTACGACGATTATTTAACGTGTGGATTCTAAACCAATATTTAAGATATTTAGTCATTCTTTCAGTTGATGATCGCTTTTAACGATTTGTAAATGATTTGATTCCCTGTACATCTGTTAATATGATGTATTTAAATGATTTTTTATGAAAACAAAACACTCGACGACATAATAATAATTAATTCTTAAGATTATCATTAAAGATTGGCAGAACTTTTTGTTGTTCGACTCAGGAAGCAATACCGCTACACCTATTTCTGTCTAATAACAACAGTGCTATGCGCTCCTGTGTTCTTATCTGTAGGGTGAGATGAGGGGGACATACTTATCCGAGGCGTTCTAACTTAGTCCTCAGGAGTAGCAACGTATCTGCAACCAACCACAGGTAAGACTGATCTTATCTGGGGTTGATAACAGATGTCCATGGGCGGCAAAGGCATAATGCTCGTTAGGTACAATCCGCGTAATAAAAAAAAGGTTAAATGTAGTTCTACGTTCTGCAGGCACGTGCAGATGACATTTTTTTCTGTAGTTATTCTTGTAGTTATTTCTTTCTTTTTTGCGATTGTTAGGTTTCCTATTAAAATTATAAGTATGTCATTAGACAATGGAGTCGAATCAAAAATCACTTTAAATATCAAAATCCGTCGGGTCGTATAGGCTGTAGAGTAGGATTGTAACGGAACTCCGCTTCCACCTCCGTTTCTGCGGAAATTCCGCAAAAAATCGAAACTTCGCTTGAGTTAATTCCGACTAATCAACTAAACGAAAATGACGATGGTAACAATGTAGAAAAAGATGAAGAGAATATTTATGAACCAAATGAAACTGAAAAAAACTTCGAGAGTGACAATGAACAATTTTTTAACGAAAATACGGCTGTACATAAATAAATGTATCTCGAAAAATTTAAGAAGCTAGAATCGGTGTTAGGCAGTCGCTAGAAAATCAGACTGAAAAAATGATAAAAGCCTCCAATGCTAAATTTCCCGCTGTAGAAATAGGCCAATGCGTAATAATTAAGGTACCAGACTTAGATCGAGCCAAAGCAGATGGCCGAAATATAATAGCCGTTGTAATTTCGATCGAGAAT
>MOOZ01000602.1:368727-379736 GCA_002930495.1 Cecropterus lyciades | reverse complement strand
TAACCATTTGCTTTATGAAAGGAGTGATTGAGGGTTGACTTCTGTATCTAGTCACTTATATAATTATAATTACTTATGTAAGTGATTATTATTTCGGAGACAAAGGCATCGTCAAGTGCTAATGTACAGAAGGCTACAAATATCCTATCGCGTGGTATCAAGGCTTAAGAGATTTTCCACAGCCTTTTATCGGACATGTACTTACTTATTACCTTGACTGTATACACTAATGTATCCTGTCAAATCAATTATACTTAAATTGATGATAATTTTATCATTAATCAATTGGTTTTTTTATAGTGAAGTAGCGAAATAGAATGCAGTCCGCTTGATGATGAGTGCCAACTGCCGTCCATGGACATCTTAAATCTACTCCTGGCAGGACTGGAATCGTGTCTGAGTTCGGCTATAGATGAGTTGCTACCTCTGAGGGCTCATTTAGGAAATTTCATTAAAATTGGTGGAGCCGTTTCAATATTATGTATGTACAAACATAGTGACATGTGATTTGTGTATATTAATATATAAATGTTGTCGGAAAATAAATGTATTTTTAATTGTAAAAAATGACATATTTTATTGTATATTTATGGATAATAGGAAACACTAGTAGGAAATTCTATCGAAATCCTTTTGTTCACTGGGAAAACCCATAATTATCTTTATCCATTAACTATCGGTATCTTATTTTTTTTGTGATGTATCTTTTTTGCAATATGTGACATTTTTAAAAGAAAGTAGCAAGCAGCCGAACATTAATTCTTTTCTTATTCTGTCCAACATAATAAGGAAACATGAAAGTAATTGGTTAACTCAAAACTCAGCTTTCTAAGGGTCCACTTCCAAAAGCCGGTTTTCCAATGGTCATAACACGGGGAATTCCGCTGCATTTTCTGCTTATTACCTGTAATAAATTTATATTTATATGGTAGCTGTGCCCGCGGTCTCACTTGCGTTTAACAAAATGTAATATAACATATATATAACTTAAATTCATACCTTGAACAATTTAAATCAAATAACATTTTTACCCGACTGCAACAAAAGGAGGGTAATGTATTTCGAGCGCATGTATGTATGTCAATTTCTTCTGCACGCACTACAGCCCAAACGGGTTGACGGATTATAACGTATGACATATCATTACAATCGTCTCAGTTATATAAGTAACATAATTTAAAAAAATGGCGCCTGTTAATAGGGGAGGAGGGGGGTTGCTAGGTACGACTTTTTATTATCAGAACATGATAATAAAAAAAAAAACAAATGAAAGCTGGTAGACGATTCTAAAAAATATATATTACTTATAAAATTTTCACTTGACTATTTTGACGCAACTCATATAAAGCGTTAAATTACATATATCGTGAATAAAAAGATCGTTTTAAGCAGTCGTCTTTTTGTTTGAATGTTTCAAAAAATATTGAAAGCAACTGCCATAATAACATTCAATACGAACCGAGCAAAAGATATCTTTAGTTAAATTGTAAAATCCTGAACACAGCTTTAATACTTTGTAAAGCACAAGAGGGATCTCACCGGTCCGTTCTTTGGTTCTTACGTAATACCTACTTGAATTACCTATCTCCAATGCGGCAAAACTTTATTTATTCCTTTTAAATTCTTTATAGATTTCTGTAGGATACAGTTTAATGGTTTCCCATAGGATCTATCTATTTTAATAGAACCATTTCGTGACCTCTAACTCTACCTACCTACCTACTCAAAAAATCTTGTTCATCAAATTGCTCTAAAAAAAATATCTTACAGGACATTTTACCAGTGGGCCTTTTTTATTCCACACTTTAATCTATCTGTGTGCAAAATTTTATCCAGATTCGTTTAGCCGTTTTTGGGATATTAAATAACAAAGATAAATATATTAATATTATGTAAATTTAATCCGTAGTGATAACTTGAAACGTCTAGGCATATATCATAGTTAAGCTATATAAATCACGTGTTTAGTATTAGGTACTATCAATTTGTAAGACATAATCTAATTTCATATTGTTTGTGACAGACCCATTAGAGGCAGTGTGAATAAAGATTATTTATCCATATCAATAATTAGAATTTCAGATCATGGTTATTACATACATAAAAATGAATATATAATAACTTTAGCCCTAGGTATTTATTCGATTTACCAAAAGGTATCTGATACCGTAGGAGCGACGGCGGGTCATGTAGGATTTTTACTTCACTAAAACCACCCCGGTGGCCGTCCTCGGCGTTCTGAAGAGGACTCTGGGATCTCCAAAGGAACGCGACCGGAGTCCTCTGAGCGCGTTGTCCCATCGGGATCCACCCAGATGAATGACCCACCGCACCACCGGTCTTTACGACGATATGCGACCACACATACCTCTCGCCTTCCCGGGCTTGCTTGGTTGGACGGTTCGAGTTCCCACTCTGGCCGCCCGCAACCCCGGAAGCCCCTTTTAGTCGCCTCTTACGACAGGCAGGGGATACCGTAGCCCTCTTATTATCCTGGAATTACAGGAACGATAATACAACTACTTTACGTACCATTTATAAAAAAAAAACTGTTTAAGATCATGTAGTTAATGAGCAAGAAACATTGTTAAAAATATTAAAACAAAAACCTGACTACTTAAACATATATATATTTTATTATAATGATATGGGCATTTAATTTAACACTTTTCATGAGTTTCCTTCAAAAGTGTAACATAAAAGCGATACATTATATGTTTAGAATAGTCTATTTTCTAGCTGTCGTGATAATTTAAAAAGTCCTTTTTTTTCTATATATTAATTTTTAAAAATAATATAGCCTATTTCACTTCGCAAACTAGACGATCCTTATAATACTTAATCCACAATCCGTAAAGACGTACAGTTGTGCTGTAGATCTCTAGAGCTGTGCCAAAGAAATGAACATACATACCGAAACTCGAAAAACATTATCCACCTTCTGACCGAGTCGGGTAAAAAACCCAAAACGCAGTACAATTATAAGTGTTAGAACCCTTTGCGATTCTACCACAACTTTTTGTCTTGTAACAACAAAGATAAGTGTTGTTGTTTAAAAGATTCAACGGTGTGGCAATGGAGACATTTATACGAGGCGTTCCAAGTTAGCCTTTAGGGGCAGCAACGCATTTTTACCCGACTGCATCAGAAGTTTTTTTCGAGCGTATGTATGTATTGACGGATTGTAACGTATGACATATCATTAGAATCGTCTTAGTTTGGAGAGTGACATAGGCTACATAATTTTTAAAAATGGTGCCTGCAAATAGGAGTAGAAGTAGAGGGACGATCGTCGACGATCGAGGTATCAAATGAAAGCTAGTAAATATACCATTCCAAAAATATATATAAATATTAAAATACTATGAATTGACTATATTGTCCTCAATATACTCAATATAACATCATATAAAGCGTTAAATAATGAACAAAAATAATAATACCCGACATTAGATAGAACTCTAATTAAGTGCAGGTATTTTTTTTGTTTAAAATGTGTAGTAAGGAGACTTCCTTCGTATCTACGAGGTGTTTCTTTTTAGGCTTTAGGGATTGCAATGCATCTTTAGCCGACATGAGATATGACCAATATCTGTGGTTTATTAAGGGTGGATGTCCAAAGGCAACATTTACCACTTACCATCAGTTGCACTTGATGCTCGTTTGCTACTTCTGTAATATTAAAAAAAATAATTAAGTCAATATTAACGTACTTAAAAATATCCGTTCGAGATAAAATATACAAGTATGTAGTGGAAGTCTTACGTCGGGTTTTTACGTTCCGGCAAAAGGTTGTTTAAGATCATGCCTATGTATTTATAAATAAACTCTTCTTGTACTAACGATTCTTTCATATTTGCCGACGTTATTTTTTATCTGTTTTCCTTTGACATGTTTTATCTCACAAAGTTTCTATCAACGTAGATCATTAGGACTTTTAGCTATCCAAAATACAAGTTGTAACGTTGAATTGTTATTTCGATTATAGATTAAAAAAAATGTACAGAAGCGTGTGTTCTAGAATCCTTTTTAACCGCGATTACTAGGTACGTTTCTGTTTTATAATATGGAAGTAGCAAACGAACATACAGTCCCCCTGATGGTAAGTGGCCACTGTATCCCATGGACATTTGTAATCAATCAGATACTTAAGATCAGTCTTAAATGAGGTCATCCATAGATGCATTGCTATCACTGAGTACTAAGTTAGAACGCCTCGGATTAGTATATCTCCCTTCAGATCAGAACACAGCAGCGTGTAACACTGCCGTTATTAGGCAAAAATAGGTGTAGTGGCGGTGCGTCCGGAGTCGAACCAAAGTTCGATCAAAAACGTCATTAATTCCGATAAATTCATTTTTCAATGTGTACAATTCAGGTAGGATGTTATTTAAGTACTCTCTGGCCTTCGATGAGGTATTAAAACTGAGGTGATGTTAACAAGAATCTAAGGTTCAACGAATTCTTCAAAGCACCGAAGCGCATATAAAGTTTAGCTACTAGTGGTTACTTACATTTGGTTTTTTGGCCATTTGCATATAACCATGATTATTCACATGTATCCCAATGCCGGCGCTTAAGTACTCAAACTGAGTTCCTGTGTATTTCTGAACAACATACACACTTTTTTTAGAGAATATCTGATAAAAATCCTTGTACAAATTTATGTAAGTTGGTGTCATCATAGTTATATACACACAACTTACATAGACATTTTCCTATTTTTCTCATAACAGGTACAACCTGGGCCATCGTTCCGTGCCAATTTGACGATGAGTTTAAGACACCTTTGTATAGAAAATGCTCTGTATAGAAAAAAATTAACATTATTATCCTGGATTTAATAAAATGAATACCTGCGTATATAAACATAAATATTTATATATTGATGTTTATATCTGTAAGTAGTATTTTTAGTTGAATCGTGATTATATTACATCATAATAGTTCCAGCTAAGACGCCTTAACAAAAGCGCGAGCGCAAACGTGATGAATTATAAGTATACTTAGCATGTGTGCAGTGTTCTCATAAATCTGACCTCACCTTAGAAACCAGTTTTCAACAATAACTTGGGACAATGTTACTGTTTCTGCTTATTGCGAGAGAGTCGCTTGTCGCTTGAGGCAGGTCAAAAGGCAAATAAAATGTACGAGTATGAACCATCAACAAACAGTACATTAAAAATAGCACTTAAAATAACTTCACCTACTTAACTTTTGGTTTTTTCTTTCAAACAAGTATGCATTACACATGAGTAGGTTGTATTTATGTGTAAATTTATTCGAAGGAAGAAATAGAGACATTACAAAATTACATAAAGATCATGGAAAATATATAGGTTGAAATTATCAAATACATTTTTGTACAAATTATTCTTCAATGTACTTAATAGGTAAAAGAGTATATTTCATGAGCATGCGCATGGGCCATTACCTGGATTGAATCTTTCATGATCATGTTTTATGGAGCCAACATCACATGGAATTATACCCTCTAAATCTTCGAGCGTATGTAATGTGGAGTGATGACGTAACAGATGTCCATGGGCGGCAGTGGCCACTTACCATCCGGTGGTCTGCATGCTCGTTTGCTACTTCAAACTTATTAAAAAAGGTTCCAATCTAATTCTGCTTAAGCTTTTACCGTAGGCATTACTTATAAACGAACTCTAATATTTGTTTTATTTAATCTTAAGAATAAAATATATAAGTATTAGTAATAGAGGCAATAAAATGTTAATTTTAATGACATTAGAACACTTATCCATGCTGCGATGTATCCAAATATTAGTGGGAATTTATAAAACCAGAAAGATACATCTCACACACGCTTTCTACACTCATAACCCCACACTAGGATTTTCTCCTGTGTCGTGGCCATGGACACACAAAGACGAACACAAAAACACCCAGACCCAGAACAGAAACCTAAACGCATCATTCAGATATCTGTCTGGTCGGGGATCGAACCCGGGACCCACTGCGTGTCAAACCGGTATGGTGACTTCTCCGCCACGCGGGTCGAGAAAGATACAACTTAGGTGGTTTTCCCAACGAACATAAATGTTGAGGATAATATGTTATTGGACTAAGATTCCGTCTTTGTTTTTATAATGTTCAGTGATTTTTTTTAAAGATGCGTAACAGTTAATAGAGGAAAAGGATTTTACCTTGTCAAATATTGAATTTGATGGCAAGAGCATTTTAATATAAACATATCAAAAGCAACATTAAGATTATGAAATTTTCGCTTAGTGAATTAAACATTTATTAATTTATGTAATTACCTACTTAAAAAGTAGTTAGAAGTTTATTACCCGACTACGTCAGAATGGGGGTTGTTTTTCGAGTGTATGTAGGTATAATTGTATGTATGTTTGTTTGTATGTATGTCCATTTCTTGACGGATTGTGATGTATGACATATGTAACCCCGATTACAGGCGTCAGTTTAAAAATTATGTAGCCTATGTCACTCTCCAAACTGAGACGATTCTAATGATATGTCATACGTAACAATTCGTCAAGCCGTTTGGTCTGTAGCGCGTGCCAAAGAAATGGACATACATACAAACATACATACAAACGCCGAAAAACATTACCCTCCTTTTGACGCAGTCGGGTAAAAAAGATGAAAAATAAATTGTTATAGTCCAAAGTCAAATGCGGTAAACTTACTTAACTACTGGAATGTTATTATTTTGTTGCATAGAACATGTATTTTATATGAGTAATCAACCATGAGTTAATTTAACAGCTCTGAATTGATATATATACGAGTAATTCGTTTTACAAAATTCTAAGAACGACATGTTTTACTCAAATAAAGTTTTCTTTATATATTTTTTTATCATATGAAGTAGCAAAAGAGCATGCAGTCCACGTGATAGTGGTTACTGCCACCCATGGACATCTGTAAGCAACTTCTTATAGAACAGGGGTCCTGACGTCGATCATACATAGATGCGTTGCTACTCCGGAGAACTAAGATGGTGGCTTCATATATAAATGAGCCGGTTACAAAGAGAATACGAAGGTAAAATAGCATAATTTATGCTTTCACGTCCATTGTCAATCAATTGAACACAATTAATGTGTATGTTATTAAACAATACGGTGATTAATTCAACAATATGTATGTCAATTTACGACATTTCAATGTATGTCAATGTACAACATAACATTCCATTTTAATTGCAATTAATTTGATAAATTATTATGATATTCTTTGAAAACTGATAATTGTTGTTTATTTTTTCATACTTTGTGCAAACGCGTGCGGTTCTCCTGATATTAAATGGCCACTGCTGCATATGGAAATCTTTAAGACATCAATCACAGATATGATATAATGATATAAGTTTTATCTTTTATAGTATGGAAGTAGCAAACGAGCCTGCAGCCCACCTGATGGTAAGTGGCTACTGCCGCCCATGTACATCTGTAATCAACCCTAGGTAAGATGAAAGTCAAATTTAAGGTTAGCCACAGATGCCTTGCTACCCCTAAGGACTAAGATGAAATGCCTCCGAAAAGTATGTCTCCCTTACCATTCCCTTCAGACCAGAACACAACAGCGCATTACACTGCTGTTATTGGGCAGAAATAGGTGTGACGGTGGTGCTTCCGGAGTCGAAGCACAAAGAGGTTTACCACCTTCAATGTTTTCTTCGCCACACCATTTTCACACTATGTAATGTATTATCGATGTAAAAGTTACATCAGTAAAAAAATAATATAAAAAAGAATTAGTTCAATAGGAATAAGTGCAAGGAACAAAAACTAGAAATATGTAGCGAATGTCAACCCGTTGCATTACATAATTTATAGGTTTGAGATTGGGGCAAAGACCCGGCGAGAAAATTTGTATTCATGAAGTACTCTACATGCACTTTACTCGTTTGTGACGTAACTGTAATATATTGATCCCAGTTTATGTAATTGGCGATCTGGCATTGCAAACATGTTGTCCAATTTGTACTTTCCGCTGTGTGGATCTGCGATCGTAAGTTTTTTAGAATTTTCGATTTTTTGTGCATTCTTACACATTCCTGATTACTGACAAACAACCATTTACTACTAATAGCTTTGACAATGATCAAATAATGTTTCATAATAAAAATAATATGGTAGAACTAGAATCGTCGACAGGGGAGATGTCATCACCACACCTGTTTTTTTTCTATAGTATGGAAGTAGCAAACGAGCATGCATAGCTACTGCCGCCCGTGGACATCTGTAATCAACCCTAGGTAAGATCAAAGTCTCACCTAAGGTTAGCCACAGATGCGTTGCTACCCCTGAGGACTGAGATGGAATGCTGCGAAAAAGTATGTCTCCCTTACCACACCCTTCAGACCAGAACACAACAGCGCAAAGCACTGCTGTTATTAGACAGAAATAGGGGTGGCGGAGGCGAACCACAAAGAATTCTACCACCTGCAATTGTTTGTTTGTTTCTAGTGTAAAGCAGTTCTTGTGTTTCAATTTGAGGGTAAGTTGCCGGCTCTCTTTTATATGTGTCGACCATTTTAAGCCTCGGCAGTGGTAAAACATATATATTTAATTTCAGATAAAACCCTTGATCTGCATGAAGTTCGAACTTGCTTACGGCAGTAACAGCTTACCGTCAGATGGACTAGATGCTCGTTTGACACTTTAATTCGATAAAAAATAGCAGGCTCTAGAGAAGAAGTTAACCTACAGAGGGTTCCTTGCATTCTTTACATAATAAATACCTATACTATATAAATACGAGAATGTGAAAAAAAAACATGAATTTTAAACACCATACTTATTAATGGACAAAATATTAATAAAAATAATACTTAAATAACATTGAGTGTGACGATTGAATATGTGTTTGTTACACGCAAAAACCACTAATTGGATTTGGATCAAATTTGGGATACAGATAGTGGCTCGATTAACCCTTAAAATACATTGTACCGTGGATCATGACCCAAGCGGGCGGAGCCATGGAAACAGAAATTATCATTTCATTTGAGTAACACTGCTTAATGAGTAGAAAAATAAAGAAAGTCATATGCACCATGAAACCAACATTCCGTCATTAAAGTTGGTCATTTAGGTATATGTCACTGATTGGTGATGCTCAAATGGCAAATAATCGATTATCCATTTATTTCTAGGGTAATTGACGGCTGGTGTATATAAAACAAGAAATGAAACCAATAAAACTCACCTGCTAAAACTGAAATTTGCAGTCGGATATTTGGTTTTTATAATTATTTATTTATTTAACGCTTTTTAGAAGTTTGCGTCAACTTGCTAGGTAAAATAGAAGTATTATAATTAATATAAATGTATATATTTGTAATAGTTTATTTACTAGTTTTCATTTGATACGTACATTGCTAAGATAAAAAGACAAACAAGACCCGAAAAACGATTTCTTTTTCATAATATCATTTTAATATATAGCTACAGGAGTTACTCATTTGGTGCTTATGGATATACAATAACATTGTTAAGCAAAGACAAACGATGAAAAATTTGACTTTCAACTCTTCAACCCTGATGATGCAGGGGTACTGAATGATTAAACCATAAGAATTGGCCAAGAGCTTACGAATATTTAATAATATTAAAAATATATTAAATGAAACATGCCGAGACGCAGGATAAAAAAAGATCTTCGACCCTGCAAACCTGATGATGCAGGGATACTTAATGTCTAAACCATATAATATAGCCATTTGGTACTTACAAATATATAATAAGATTACTAACCAAAATATATGATGAAACTTTTGACCTTCAACTACTCAACCCTAATGATGCTAGGTTACTTTAATCCTAAACGAAAAAGATTGATAACAAAGAAGATTGTTACCAATTGCTGCTTACAGATATATAATAAGAATACTAAGCAGATACATAAGATGAAAATTTTGACCTTCAATTTCTCAAATCTGATAATGTAAGATGTTGTAAACTTAAGCCATAAGAGTTTGCCATTTATAGATTGCTAAGCAAAGAAATACTATGAAAAATTTGACCTTAAACTCCTCAAACCTGATGATGCTGGGAACTGTAAGTTTAAGCCATAAGGAATAACCGTTTAGTGCTTACGGATATGTAATGAGATTACGAAGCAGAGGCATTCACTTTCAATTTCACTTTAATAAACAAAAATCACTTTCAACTTTTCAACCCTTGCGATGTATTGATTGATACTCAGTGCCTTCACCATGAGAGTTAGGCCTTGGTGCTTACATTACTTTATATCTTAACTTTATTTAAGGCGTCCCTTCCCCCCTTCCCCCCTTTTTATCTAGTTACAGGCGCCATTTTTTTAAATCATACAGCCTATGTCATATGTTACAATCCGCCAATCCATTTGGGCTGTAGTGCGAAATACATTACCCTCCATCAGAAGCAATCGGTTAAAAATGACTTTTTACTAATGCTGAACTTATATGCATAATGCAACGATGAAAATTGAACTTCAAATAGAACTCTACTGAGCTATACCTAGCTCTACTAAGCTCTACAAAGTTAAGCGATGGCCGGTTCGATATGTTCCCTTCCATCAATCCATCAGCATCTTGAGGTCCACTGCTGGACATAGGCCTCCCTTAACCCTCCTGTGCCTTCTGAATCGAACGGTTTCCCGCTGCCTTCTTCAGGTCATCGGTTCACCTGGTCGGGGGGCAACCGGTGGTCCTTTTGCCTAGCCTTACGTACATATTTTATTTGAAGTACAATTTTCATCGTTGATATTATGCATTTAAATAAGTTCAACATTAATAAAACGTCACGTGCCCTTACATGAGTTTATTACGTGTCTTCAAAACAATAATTATATATATACTCTTATTTCTGCCTCATAACAACAGTGTTATTATTTTTTTTTCTTTATAGCACGGAAGTAGCAAACGAGCATGCAGGCCACCTGATGGTAAGTGGCTACTGCCGCCCATGGACATCTGTAATCAACCCTAGGTGAGATCAAAGTCTCACCTAAGATTGGCCACAGATGCGTTG
>MOOZ01000602.1:325483-349399 GCA_002930495.1 Cecropterus lyciades | reverse complement strand
TATTTCAACATTGTAACTGAAAACAAAAGAAGAATCTACTTTCAATAGGTTTGAATAATCTTTGCCATTAGGATCAGTGTACCACCAGTACCAGTGTACCACCAGTACATACCACCGCCACACCTATTTCTAGCGTGAAGCAGTTCTTGCGTATCGTTAGAAGGGTAGTTGCCGGTTCACATATATATATGAGGTGACCATCTTGTCTTCGGCAGTAGCAACGCATCTGTGATCGACTTCAGATACGTCAACTCCTGAAGTTGCTTACAGATGTCAATGGGCGGCAGTTACCACTTACCATCAGATGGGCTGCATGCTCGTTTGCTACTTCAATCTGATGAAAAAAAATCTTACAAAAGCTTCTGTTTGGTTCATATCTTCAGCTGGAATATCAGATTTTTTTTTCTTGTACGTCCTGCGATATGAAAGATCGTAAGCGAAATTACATCTATACTAATATTATAAAGCATAAAATATATAGTCCAGATTATTTGGGTCTTAGTACCGTATCGAATAGCGGTCCTATGACGCTCAAATCAAGCTATCTTAAGAATTTATCGCCACAGAGAAACAAAAAATAAAGAGTAAATAAGATTACTTGTGAATCAATGCATAAATCGTCAGTCTCGCTACATTCACTTTATTCTTCAATCAAACAACATTCGAAAAGCTAACTAGTTTTAATCGATTACGTATGATCATGTCTACATTTATTATGCAAATATCACAAATGAAACGAAAATTATTTCTTGCAATAACAATAAAATCGAACAAAAGCGCCGGGCACAGCTAGTAGAGAATAAAATATGTTTTATCTTTCTGTAGATTGCGGCCATTCGAGTCCAAACAATATTTCAAAATGGCTAAACAATCAACTTAAAGTCTGTGATTTTTATATTATTTTATGAAATGTTTTAGCGATACTGTCCCTAGATTAGAGAAAGTCGACTGAATTTTTAAAATTTACCAAATTTTAAAAATTCAGTCGACTTTCTCTAATTAAATTATTTATTTTCGCTAAATAATATTTAAGTGAATTAATAATATTTTGTACGTTAATATTCCTTGCTTTACATTTTAAACAAAGTAATATAATACATGGAATATTCATGTAAGTGAAAGTAATAATATGTGTGGACATCCATAGCCTACATTGTTAGCGTAGTTATTTTTACATTTACAGTAAGACCTATATTTAGTTATGCATTTAGATACCATCATGTCTATGAATATATAATGACTTCATATGTATATAAAAGTGTAATTTATAGCTATAAATGTAGGTACACTGTTGAGGTCCGTATAGCGATAAAATTGTCATTTTAACGTTTTTCACAACTGCAATTTTATTTATTTTTTATTTATTTATTTTTTGAAACGCCTTAAACTAAGGGTTATAAAGGATATATTGCAATTAAAGGCTCTGAGAGTAATAGTTGTCCAGATTGTAGAAACTGATTAGTTCGAAAGGACCGCCACACATGTTTCTAGTGTGTGGTTGATGGCTCATTTATATATAAGGCGACCATCTTGACCCACGGGAGTAGCAACGCATCTGTGATGGAGTTTAAATAGAATCCCTGTTTTACATGAAGTTGCTTACAGATGTGCACGGGCGGCAGGTCTTTAGCTACTTCAATCTGATAAAAAAGGGCATAGAGTGCGTTTATGCCGCCATACCTTCATACGAATTGAAAGCAGATGTGATATAGCTGTTTTAAATCAGATCATTTGTGTAATGTGATGTAGTTTTCATAGGGTTTCACCAGAATTACGTTTAATACAACGAATTTGTTATTGCTAAATCTTAATTCTAAAGTACATATTAATTTCAAATTATGTTTGTTAATCATAAACAACACATAGTGTCAGTCTCACTTCATAATCACTCTGAGCCCAATTAATTTATGTCTCTATACTTTACGCAGACATGCCTCCCTGGTAGTTCCCAGACGTCTAGAATAGATAAAATAGAATTTTGTTAAAGGCGGTTCTTTTTTAGTAAAACGTGTACATTTTATTAATGAATGTGTACACAAGTGTATCTGTAGCTAGATGTAAACGTAATACGTTTAGTACGTGATGCTATTATTGTACTAGACAAGCCTGCGCATTAATAGCAGATTCCGAATGAGCGGTCGTAAAACCTCGTTCACAATGAAGTTGGTGCGTGTTTTTATATATGCACGTTAAAAGTTATACTTCGCGTCTAAAAAAGTCATTAATAATACAATTATTTAATTATTGTAATTTTATTGATTAAAATAAATGGACTTAAATTGAGATGAAACGTCGAATATTTTTTCTGAAAGTTATATTTTTTTTGTTTTAGTATGTAATTTAGGGTAGTATAAGCAGAAGTAGTAAACGATCATGGAATCCACCATGGATATCTTAAATCAACCTTAGATAAGATTACAATCCTATCTAAACTTGGCCACAGCTACGTTGCTACATATGAGGATTAAATAGAAACGCCTCGGATAAATATGTCTTTACCACACCAATAGGAACGAAACTTTACCTAAATTGTCGTCTGCGAATCGACTTTCCTACAGACGTCAGCCCGTTGGGCACCGGACGCGCCAACAATTAACTTATTACCAATTCAATGAAGGGAAACACGGCGAACCAGAGTTGCGCGCGCGCACCGCATTACAATGTGTCCCATGTTAATTACAATTCATAGATCTTGCACTTTGCGATTTTTTGTATTGTTTTTGGTGTTTCGTTTTGCGATTAAATACGGATGCCGCTACTTGAAACACTTTATTCAAATATTTATTACACACACGTACATATATGTGCGTATGTGACGACGATTGTGGTTAGTGGTTGAACAGTGTAGGTATTATTGAAGTTAATAAAGTTTTAACGATACTAATTATCTTCATCTCTTTATTATCACTTTATTTCACTGGGCACTGGCTTAAAAACGAAAAATATTGGAACATCCACACATAAGTAAAAATGAAAGTTCCAAGTGCCTATAAATCGAATATATTTGTAAAAAATATTTGGCGGACACAATAAACAATAGAAATATCCACAATTTCGTCCATTTGTCTGCAATTTCATTTAAATCTGTGTTCTCTATCGAAAGTAATTAGAATTTTAAAATATTACATTTTTCCCATTCAAACCCGGGTGATGCCGGGGCACAGTTAGTAAGAAAAAAATCAAGCTCAGTCCATTAGATACATAATAATACACACACCTTTGGAATTATTCGTAAAATCTTTCAGGAATTCCGACGATGTCTAACTATACTTAAAGCAAATATTTTCTAAACACATTTCACAAGAACACTCATTCCGTTACATGTAGAATTTCGCGAAACACAGATAAGGAGAATTCCAAACAACATTTAATAGTCTATTACAATTTACAGTCACGATAATTATGTAAAAAGGAAAATACATAATTTATAACAATGGCATAATAGCGTGTAACAAATAACATATTTATTTCCCATAAATTTTGTAAGATAAAATCTATACTAATATTATAAAGCTGAAGAGTTTGTTTGTTTGTTTGAACGCGCTAATCTAAGGAACTACTGGTCCGATTTAAAAAAAATTTCAGCCCATTTATCGAGGAAGGCTATGGGCTATATATCATCACGCTAAGACCAGCAGGAGCGGAGCACCAATGAAGAATGTTTCAAAATCGGGTTTTTTTTTTTTTCTAATGAGAGCTTCCGCTGCATGTGCTGCATAAACGGTTAAAGTTTCGTAAAAATTATGTATGACAGAATTGATCCCCTTTAAAAGTTCTAAAAAAAAGCGACAGCATATGTCTATCTTTTTCGGTAAACTCACTGTACCTTTTTAATGCTAACCACATTTGTTCCAAAATAATGCAATATTTGCGAAGTTGTTTTTATAAATATAATATTTATCCTTATCCAAATATATACATAAATTAAATTTTCTTTGTAGTAAATAATACGCGGGTGAAACCGTGGGGCGCAGCTAGTATTATATAATCTTAGAATATATAAAACAAAATAACAAAAATGTGTGCATGCAATTCATACACGGCAGAAGTGAAGTTTCTGAAATAGTAAACACTTACCTTTTTTTAAATCGATTTAGTAATCATTGCAGGTCATATTCGGACAACTTATTTCGCATATACCAAACTTGCGCTTTCTAGTTGTAGCGCCGACAGCTTCTTTTGTAACGTATTTTCGTTTCAACGAGTTTCAAATCACAACGGTTCTGATAGGTGCGACGTAAATCTTATCTGGAGTTGACTTCGTTTTCGTAGCTGGCAATAGACACAAATCTTAAGTGTAGTATATTTAAAAAAAAAACTATAGTTTGTAGTATATCGCATATTTGTTATTGTTCCTGTGGTAGTAAATAAAAGTTAGCTCACGTAGGCAGTGTCGCGCGTCGAAACTTGTATTAAATATTATAATCTCTTTGCTCAGTTCGTTCCCAAGAAAAAGGAAAAACAAAACAAAAGAAAATCTAATCAAATGGAGGAAAAGGAAAACTTTTATAGAACATAGTTATTATCATTTGTTTTTCCCAACGGTCACTTTATAACGAGTTTACAATTTAAAGTTAGAAACAATATGTTTTGTAATAGATAGCACAGGATAAAGTTATTAACTTAAAACTGGACTCGTGGCGGTCCATCACGGTTCGGTTTGCACGTTCGTTTTTGCCATAGACGTGTAATATGTGAAATGAGCTTCCACTTTAGATATTCCCGGAGTGCTAGGACATAGGGCTCTTCAAAAAACGTGTGAAAAGAGCTTCTTCAAAACCAGCGATGCATTGGCGTCTCCCCTGGTATTGCAAATGTCAATAAGCGACGGTGACTAAGTTCCATCAGGTAGCCCGTCTGCCTTATCGTTAAAATTTAAAAAAATGTGAAAAAATTTAATATGTTACGGGTATTCACGATATGCGGTTTTGAATTTCTTTATGCCGATATTTCGATCCAGTTACATGGATCGTAATCACGGCGAAACTGTTTCGCTGAGTTTCGCCGTGATCACGATCCGGGAGTCCCCTGAAGGTTTTTTTTTTTTAAGTAAGGGAAAGAGACAGACTGTTGCTATGTAAACCAATACCACACGGCACTTTACTTTTTCTACTATCAAAAACGTTTTGCCATCGACTATTTACCACGTTATACGTTAGACGAACAAAAAAAAGTGAGTTATGTGTTATTGTTAAAAACATGTAGTAAACAAATCAAAACAACCTGATGGAGTTAATCGAAGTGATAATTAAAGTTCGTAAAACGTTCATTGTACGGATTAGTTACGGATTGAGGTCTCGTAAGGTCTCATCTGACACTTTCGGTATAATGTGTACTATGAATTTGTGTACTATGAATTTATCCATGCTAATTTTGTGTATTAGTATATGATGAAGTTAGAACGTTTGGAAAACATGGATGATCTGCAAAGTAACTCAATCTCAAGATTATTTGATCAAAACTTAACTAAAGCTAAGAATGTTAAACAAAGATCATTCATGTATACGATAATTTTCATAACTCGGAAATGTATACCGACATTGATAGCTAATACAAACTGATTCAATGCGAGGAAGAGATTGCTGCGGTTAATTGACTAACGATTAGTCATTCGTGAGGAGGAAATCTCAAGACAGGCGTGGGAATTTACCGGCACCGGTACCACGATTAGGGTTGTCACCCGAACTTCATAATAAAGTATTATACTTTATTTTTAGTAATAGTATTTAACGATGAAAATAAAATACCAGAATATACTTTACTTTGCATGTAAATAAAGTTTGGTTGTAAGCATTTTTTCGTGAATTTTATTAATTAATTAATTTGTTTATTTATTTATTCCATAGCTTACAAGTAACATCACAGGAACATCCCTATACGTTAGTGTAATTGTAATAGCACAATATTATACATAATTATATTCGTTCCACTTATTATTATTATTTAAATATTTGAATTACATTGCTCAGTTAATTATATTAATAATCATTCATCACATTACATTAAGAATATAACAAATTAACAAATAATTAATTATTTGAAACAAACATTCTATTATTATACTGTTTCTATAGCCATTTGGGGAGTGGTAAAATATTTAGTTAGGGCGATCTTGATTTTGGTTTGCTTGTCAAATTGCAGACACAGGTGTCAACTTCTTTTTTTTATGCCGAATTCCTTTTAGGATTCCTCTCGCTACGTCCTGAAACTTTCCTCTGGTAAAAAAGTAGGAAAAACATAATTGTACTTTATTTATTTTGTTTTTTATTTGTATTGTATTTATTTTACTTTATTTTGAAACCACGTACTTTTTTCTATCTTTTATAGCCAATGTACCTTAATTGTTGAAGAAGGTGGCAACCCTAATCACGATACACGTATTATGTATGTAGGCATATATAGACCGCGTAACACTTTGTCACCTGTATTGTTAAGGTTTAAGTTAGGTATAAGAGATTTAGGTTACAATCGATTATCTGCCACAAACAGAAACTTAGATATTTTCAACGACTCTGTTCATTCCCTTAAAAGGAAGCTTGCTCTTCATCTGTGTTATAAATCACCCTAAATTATTGTTTAAATTGTATCACCTCGTATTTATCTTTTTATAATACGTGTTTAAGCGTAAACACGTCTTTCTTGAATTTTTGGCGACTAATGTACACACCAGTAATTGGCATGGATACTGGTCTATATTTATATTAAGAATTTGTAAATGTATTGTATGTTATGCTGCTGTTGTGTCAATAAATAAATAGGATAGATGCAATATGTTTAAGTTCCTTCGCTTGAATAAGATCTTTTTCAGGACTGTGTGAGGTCTTTAGGGTAACTCAAACAATATGTTGTCATTAACCTATTTTGTAGAAGTATTGTAGTAGTAGATAACTCTTTTGAGGATGTCATATCCTTATTGATATGTCATCGTAAACCCATTATTTTCACTGTTGGCCACGGTCTCTCATTTTGAGAGAAGACCCGAGTTGGTCAAGTGCAAATTGGTAGACTTCACACACCTTTGAGAACTCTATTTTTTTTTAGAGAAATAAGGATTGCGGGATCCTCAAGATGTTTTCCTTTGCCGTAAAGCAGTTATAATTAATTTCTTATACGCACATTATTTTAGAAAAATTTGTGCGTGCCAGGGGGACTCGATATACGCACCCTCGACTGAGAAGCCGAGTTTCAACCATTAGGCTATCATCACTACTCGTTATTATTAGTATTAATATGAATCGATTATAAAATAATATGCGATCAAGTGCATATCAGAGCACGCACTTTAGGTTTTTTTTTTATATAAATAAAAAACTACACGTCTTATTAAAAGATTTCGGCTATACAGAAAACAAAAACGACATAGTCTTATACATGACACACAGAGCCAGACATGCTTATACATGTCTCTTTATATATACGGACACAATACGCAGCCATACTGAAACGCACAGGCATAAACAGACACAGATAGACAGAACAAAATAATAAGGGCCTACTAAACTCAAAAAATGAACGCGAATAACAAATATTACGTAATTTTATATGCGTGTTGCATTTGAATTTTATCACAGCAGTGAGAGGTGACATCATTATGTTAATAATGACGAATCAAGTAGATGCAAGTACAATTTATTCTAGTAATTCGATTTGAATACGTATACAGATGAGTAGAAAGTGATAATTATAACATTTGAATGTTATACTTATCACTTTCTATACATAAATTAGATTGTTCAGAGATTCTTGAAGCTTTGTACTATTTCGCAGGAGAAATAGTGCTTGGGAATTTTCTGTAAATATATAAAAATCTGAAACAGTGTCACGTAACGGATGGACTTAAACTTCCATTCTGGACGGACGATGGACGGATGGACTTCCATTTTTGGGGGGTGGGGGCTAGATATTCCCACCCCCATGTGCCGCAACGGTGAAGTCTATGCATTTAGGACTGCAATCTTAAATTAGACTTACCTAGGGTTGATTACAGATGTCCATCAGGTGGCTGGTTGCAGGTCCATCTGGCAGGTCCATCTGCATGCTCGTTTGCTACTTCCATACTATAAAAAAAATATATGTTCTCTATTGAACGGATCGGCCCGCCCTATCCTCACATCTTCATAAAACATTTATCATGTACAGATTATGTAACAGTTTAAATAAAAACTTTCTTTATTATAAAACGTTCATTAATTACATGTTAATCGATTTGATAAAATCCTTTAGGCATTTATCAGATTGCGGGAGAAATTGATAGCCTGAACATTGACCACGTCGTAAAGGAACTGCAATTTATCATGAAAGCCACGGATATCGTCGTAAGAGAAAACTGGTTGTTTTAATTTAACTTTCGCATGTTATGTAGAGACTTGAACTTTATTCGTTACCTCTCAGTCAACCATAAAAGTTACACGTCTGCATAAATGTGAAATATATTTTATTGCCAGTTTCTCTAGGGATGTCCCTGGTACAGACATATTCTATATACAAATACTTATTAAATATGGCAAAAATAAAAAAGACACAAAGATTGTTTTTTAAAAAACTGAATTAAAACGAAAGTACATAAAGTTCGCTTGCGTTAACCAGTGTCATTATCGACAGATTAAGATCCCATTGTTGGACAAAGGTCTCAGAATAATAGGATTTTCAGGCCTATGTCCACAAAGTAGGCCAAATGCGGATTTGTTGATTTCACACGCTTCTGGAGACTATTTTAAAGAACTATCAGACATGTAGAATACTACATAGGAAACCCTCGAGATGTTTTTCTGCACCATATTAACAAAATAAGTTAACTTAAAATACGCAAGTTTCTTTAAGTAATTCGAATCTAGAACTCGATCGTTAGTAGGAGAAATTTAAACCACAAAACTAGCACTTTTTTTGCAACAAACAGTGTAAATTACGTTTTACCACGAAGTAGCATCGAAATTATTTAAGAAATATATTAAATATTTTAAACGATAGTAATATTTAGCGTTAATGTTAGTTATACAAAATTGAAGACCGGTGCAATTTATCATGTCTGTCACATGATAATCAATTATAATTACCTACTTAATTTCAACTTTCCAATTAAACGCAAGCTATTTAATCCTACTGACATTATCTTATACGTACCGGTGAGTAGGTACAATTTTGTTATCGCGTAAACAATAATTGATTTACTAAGTAAAGAGTACACTGACATTATTTATCCACATATACTTAGTAAGTTGATGTAAATGAATAAGTGAAAATATTTACATGTATCTTCACTGAAAGAGGCAATTTTAAAAGGCAATGGAAAATTCTTGATCATAACCCATACTTTAATGATAATTAAACGCATTTGTGATAAATCGACTTTGAGTAACATTTCTTTAATAAATCAACGAAAGAAAAAGGTTTTTGTGGATACTGAGGTATCCAACGTAACAAAAACAGCAGAAGTAGAACTTATATACAGAACTATAGATTGAGATTAGAAGGTGGTAGAGCTCTTTGTGGTTCGTCTCCGGGAGCACCACCGCCACACCTATTTCTGCCTAATAACAGCAGTGTTATGCGCTACTGTGTGTAAATAAAAAAAAAAGATTAATTTTAGAAAGTTTCAGGAGTATTAGGATAATGTGAGGCTTATTACTTTTACGAAGCTTATACATTACTAGCTGCGCCCCACGGTTTCACCCGCGTATTAGTCACTACAAAGAAAACTAATTTATGTATTTATTTGGATAAGAATAAATATTATATTTATTAAAACAACTTTGCAAATAATGCATTATTTTGGTTAGCATATAAAAGGGTACAGTGAGTTTACCTGAAAAGATAGACATATATGCTGTCGTTGACTTTTTTTAGAACTTTTAAAGGGGATGAATTCTGTCATACATAACTTACATATATCAATTCTGTCATACATAACTGTCAAACTTTAACAGTTTACGCAGCGCATGCAGCGGAACCACTCATAAGAAAAAAAAAACATTTATGGAACATTCTTCATTGGTGCTCCGCTCCTGCTGGTCCGTGCTATAGCCTTCCTCGATAAATGGGCTATCTAACACTGAAAGAAATTTTCAAATTGGACCAGTAGTTCCTGAGATTAGCGCGTTCAAACAAACAAACTCTTCAGCTTTATAATATTAGTATAGATTCAATAACCGATTAAATAATCACTGCAGCCCATATTCGGACAAGTTATTCACATATACCAAACTTGAGCTATCATACAAGCGATGAAAGAAAATCATTAGCGTAATTCAGAAGGGGTACAGTGCCATCTAGTTGTAGCGCCGACAACTGCTTTCGTAATACATTTTCGTTACATCGAGTTTCAAATCACAAAGATTTGAAAGAAGTTTCATTTCAAACAATTTATTCAAAGGTATAATACGAATGAAACCAGAACATCACTACACCCTATACATTTGTCTACAAAATTACAGTTTGCTTTCATATCCACATGTAACAGTGGTTTCATCTCACAAATGCGCTTGTTATTGTTCTTGTGAACGAAAAAATAAGGTTTAAAATTGTATAAACCATAGGTCTTTATGATTTGCAACTCGGATGCATTGTCCTCATTTAACTTGGCTATTGTGCTCGACAGGCTTTAATACAAAATGGTCGAGCTTTTCTACTTGACTTATTGTAGAACGACATTTTAAAAAACATTGTAGAACGTATACATGATTCATGGTTGGTTATGAAATTGAAAGTTAGCTTTTTTATAATACTGAAATACCAAAAAAAAAAGTTCTGAAGGTGGTAGAACTCTTTGTGGTTCGATTCCGATAGCTCTACCGCCACACCTATTTCTGCCTAATAACAGCAGTGTTATGCGCTGTTGTGTTCTGGTCTGAAGGGTGTGGTAAGAGAGACATACTTTTCCGAAGCATTCCATTTTACTCCTCAGGGGTAACAACCTAGCAACGCATCTGTGGCTAACCTTAGATGAGCCTTTGATCTTACCTAGGGTTGATTACAGATGTAATGGTCGGCAGTAGCTACTTACCATCAGGTGGGCTGCATGTTCGTTTTCTACTTCTATAGTATAAAAATAAAAAACAAAAGAACATGCAGTCCACCTCATGATAAGTGTCACTGCCGCCCATAGGAAATCGACCCCAGATAAGATCAGAGTCTTACCTGAGGTTAGCCACAGATTCGTTGCTACCCCTAAGGACTAAGTTGGAGTACCTCGGAGAAGTATAACTCGCTCACCAAACCCTTTAGACCAGAAAACAACAATGCTGTTATTAGGCAGAAATAGGTTTGGCGGTGGTGATTCCGGAGTCGAACCACAAAAAGACATTTATACGAGGCCTACAACTTGTATTCAGAGATAGTAACGTATCTGAGGCCGAATTCAAATTATAGTATAGATTATCAACTTCATTTATACTAATCTGGTAGATTAAAATTGAAGAGCTCCATGCGCTATTGGGTAAAAAATATAATAATAAAAAATTAGTCGTGAAAATAACTATAAACATAAATATAAACGCTTTCTACACTCATAGCCCCACAGTGTAGGTTTTAAGTGTAGCATATTTTTATTTACATAAATTTTATAAGCTTCATTATAAAATAAATCTGTACAAATATGATAAAGCAACATATTTTATATAGTTATGTACATCATATTTTAGATATATGAATATATTTCGTACAAAATTTGTTACAGCGAAACTAGTTTATTTTGATATTCCTCGTTATCTTGTGAAATGTGGCAATTAATGTGAAGAAATAAGATTATCGTTAATCACACATTGCAATATGATTAAACAAAACAAACAAAGCATTACGGCTGATAACTGGGCGGCCATTTGTATGTCGAAACGAGAGTTTCCGTTAACGTTACCATTGACTCCAATTGATTAGATAGAAAAACTAAATTTGTAACAGAGTTGTCTTTCTTTAATATTAATACTCATTATGATAATGTAACACAAATAATGCAAGGGTATTTAAACCCTTCGTGGCGTGTATACGATTTGACATCATTATCATATCTATGTATTTCTGTATTAGAACTCTCAGCTTTGCATGAATAACTTCACAGTCACAATTCAAATTTCATAAATTTCACGTTGATATAGTTTTATTCATATTACATTATTATAAAATTAAAAACTTGCTGCCATATGCCCACTGAGGTTATTGAACTGTCAATTATTAATTTAACTTAATTAATTAATAAGACAAAAACTAAAAGCACTTTTAAATTTTTACCTGGCACTCTTATAAAATTTACATTTGTGGTTTGTATTATTATTTTTGCAAAATTGACGATTATCAAGTGAATACCATGATTTTTGTAACAACAATCAAAGAAAATTCGTTATCGAAATTAATTACAAAATATGTTTACTGCAATTTAAATTTCATATGCAGTTCATATATTTTATACATACTTTGTCGAAGGTCATATTGATCCACAATCATTCTAATCAATGATTTTGTAAGCCGGTCGCGTGCCACGGCTTAATATGTCACACGTTTTACAATATTGGGCCATTTAACGGAACTGTGTTTGTTGCCAACAATGATAAAATAAACGGTATATGAATATTTTTATGAAGCATTTTAGATATAAAGGTGGCAGTTTTACAGTAAATACTATGAACTAAAAGTATTTTGTGAAAAGACATCGACCTCCAAACAAGGATAATATCTGTCTCATATAGTTTTGCCCAATCTTTCTCTACCTGCGGTGACTAAAAAAAATAAACCCAGGGGATGGAGAGAACGTCCTCTCTGCGGTCATCAACACTTACAGCTAAACACGGTGTCTAAAAGTTTTTTTTTTTTGAGACTGCATACGATAACGATATCCGCTATATTTTGATTGTGGTAACGGAACTGCAGTGATTTGGTCCTTTTCTAATACATATGAGCAGCATTTGCATGCAATTAATAGTAGGTAAGTCAGACGCAATGTAATGTGTAACACACGTTCTTAGAAGCCGTCAAATCAGTATTACCTTGAACAGTTCCTGGTAGTTCTTAAATTGTCCTCGTAAAGTATGTGAAAGTGACCTTTTTGTTTGATATCGCTGTAGCTAGGGTAAGCTTGTACCAAGACATAAAGTAGATACTATCTTGAATACGTCGATTTCGAAACCTACCAAAATAATTTTGACGATAGACACATACACATTTACATATACGTTGATGCATAAGAATTTTAATAAAATTTAAAGTACTTCTAATGGTAAAGGTAAAGTTAATATTGAGATTTTAAATTATTGTGAACAATGGAATATACTGCTAACTAATTATGTGATGTTACGTAAAGTTTTCTCATTTTACGATTCCAAGTTATAAAATGTGTGAATTATTTCTTCTGTACGAAGTAAATATTTTAGTATCATACGCTAATTATATTTAATACTTATTACAATGTTAGTAGTGAGAAATATATTTTTTATCGTCGTTATTTTACGTACTCATATACCATACTCATGTTTATGATAAAATTAAATAATTCTGATGTTAGAGCCTGATAGCATTCAACAATACATTATAAATGGATTTCCTCTAAAAGTTGGAATGTGGTGAAGCTTACATCCGATTCGATTAGGGTTGTCACGTACTATGATTTTTTACATATAATACATTACATATAATCGACTTGAGACTTACATTTTTTCGAGTGAATTGGTGACATTTGCTCTGTATTTATTGGCAGTAGCAGCATACTACTATGTACAATATTGAAGAGTAAAATGTAATAAATAAAAATGCAAAATATTTCGTCACGTGAACAAATGTATAAAAAGTCACTTTGTATGCTTTCCAATTGGTTAGTCATCACTATGATTTATGTATTTTTTAAACTTAATTTTCGAAGTTATAACTCACTAAAGCCTTAGTTTTTCCCTAGGATCCCCGGTATCATACGTGTCACTAATATATGCAAATGCCCAACACAAACATGGACCATTTTCCAGAATACCAACCCAGGATATACCCGGGACGAAAGTTTCGTTCAATATTTAACTGTCCGTAATGTCATCCCGCGCCTATTCCATATGTCGTTGCGTGGTATACCGATAAGGTGACCACTATGCCAATTTGATCACCAGTCTATAAACATTCCATACCAAAATATTGTATTAAAAGTATCTTCTTTTAAGTATTATTTTTAGGTAAACTGTCGAGAACCCTATCAATCGACAATGACCTACTGCACGTTGCACGAATCTGTCATGGCTTACCTCTAATTTTGATGTCGTAATAATCTTTATTATGATAACTGCCTTTGTATGCCTTTAACCTCTAATGTTTTGGTTAACAAATCTTGTTTTTAAAAATATATGTTTTCATGCTAATGTCATAACTCATCACATATTAAGTTCTAACATATCGTCATAAAATACCGGTAAATATATATTACAAATAAATATGTTCAAGTCCAAATATAAATACAATGATTTTAGTACTTTTCAAAACAATTTATAAAAATTAACGATTTGAGAGAGTAAAAATGTTCTCACCTTGGAATTTTTTTGATATTGTTATGTAGGTATACGAGTATTACATTTAGATAAATCCATATATAGAAATATACTAAATGATATCTATTCTTTATACGCGGCCTTTATATCACGCCATTACCAGTATCTTATATTACCCTCCTCGTTTTTTAATATCGTATACCAGCTTATTTTATAACTATCATTACGCTTTGTTGCTAACATTTTTTATGTACAATAGTTTTAAGTTTCTCTGTAAGCGAATTGTAATTCTTAAGCGAAATAAAGTCTTAAATCAATTCTACGTTCCATACATAACAAACTCATTTAATCCGGTTGAATCTAATTAGGTAGAGACTTTTATACGAATCAACTTGTTCTGCTTCCACATAACCTTGCAACGATTGTCATTAATATACAAACTTCCATATAAATGAGATCTATTCGCAGTGTTTCTATGGAAATTACTTAAGCAATTCATTTTTATCACCAACAATGTTAATGTCCTGCTGAGAACGTGTTTCTTGTCTCAATTAGATGTTTAGGTTATACTTAGATCTAATTCGCTAGATTTCTAACCGTTTTGAGATAGATCCCTCACTTTTTAAAACATTATGAATTTTAGATAAAGGATTGCAATACTGATAATTTATCAAATAAATTCCTTAATCTAAATTTGAAAATCACATTAATGAAGATTAATTGAAAATTGCATTTTCTAGGTGATAGAACCAGTATACCAGTATTGTATAACCAGTAGTACAGTACCTCCGTACCACCTCCACGACTATTTCTAGCGTGAAGCAGTTTTTGCGTTTCGGTGGGTGTGGTTGCCGGCTCACTTATATATAAGGCGACCATCTTAGTCCTCAGGAGTAGCAACGTCTTGTGATCGACTTCAGATAAAGCCCCTATTCCTTATACACTTACTTACCGATGTCCATGGACGTCAGTGACCAATTACCATCACGCGGACTGCATGTTCGTGTCTTACTTCAGTTTGTCACAAAAAAATAGAGTCTTCGTAAAAACGAACAAGTTCCTTAATCTTAATTTGAAATTTGAATTACTGATGCGATGTTAATGTCAGAATCCTATTTATAATCCTCTTCAATGTCGAAAATTCATTCGATTGACCTTAAAATAAAGACAAAGGTTTGTGTTGCATCCAATGCACACCTTTAGCATGAAGATTAGCGAAAGACCTTCTTATCGTTATGAAATGCAGTTTTGGGGGTAAGGGAAAACAGACGGCATTGAAACTTATCTCTTTTGACCTCAAACCAAAATGACACGGTGGATAAAGGTTTTTAAAACCATTACGAAATTTTAACAAGAAAATGACATCTCAAATAATGCTATTTTGTCAAAATTGTATGATAATAGTAACGAAATCTGTAAACACGTTTTCGTTAAACTGAACAAATGATTCGGTATTCCATTTTTGTTTTTCTTGACGTCAATTTGGAGGTGTTATGCACGTGTTATGATTTCCTTACAAGTAAATAGGTACTCATTGAAGTTAAATTTCAGAATTCTCGAATATATATTAATGAATGTTTTTGTAATAATATTCTTTAAAATAACATAATGACTCTTTACATTTTTAATTCTTAATTAATTAATTCGTAATCGTATTAAGAACAATGTAAAAATACACGTTTACAACATGAAAGTACACATAAATTATAATAAATTTATTACAAAATTCACTGTAACTACACTATAAAGAATGACTTGATAACTGAAGCAAGATTTTTATGAGCAGTTATAACTACATATAACAAATTACATAAACAATTGCATAATAA
Source organism: Cecropterus lyciades (assembly GCA_002930495.1). Classification (NCBI taxonomy): domain Eukaryota; kingdom Metazoa; phylum Arthropoda; class Insecta; order Lepidoptera; family Hesperiidae; genus Cecropterus; species Cecropterus lyciades. The sequence continues at coordinate 333,123 of MOOZ01000602.1, read as the reverse complement.
ATCATAATACAATCGCTATTTACACGTAAAATGTGTTATAGTGAGTGTAATGTTTATTTATACTAAATAGTTATATAATGCTCTTATCTGGACATGTACCTAGCTCCATACATAAGAAATGACCGTTTCTATTTTCTCTTTTTCCACCTTTTTAAGTAGAGTGCACACAGTGGCGAGGTAGGTGGAGGTAGCCAAGGCCGGACTAGGTATACCGACCAATTTGTTTGGTCGTAAATTTAGATTCGCTTCTTTTAACCCTTGCATGAGCTCACGCTACCCCACTGGTTAGCCGTATGGTTGTAAAGGAGTACAATTGAAAGTTTTTTTTTATAATATAGAGGTGGTAAGCGAGCATGCTGTCCAAATGTTCTGCTACAGATTTTCCTACTGTAGAGGATCGAGTTTTTATGTCTCGTATTCACCCATCTACTAATTCGCACTTGGCCAGCCCGGTGGACTGTGACCTAAAACTCTCTCATTCTGAGAGAAGACCCGTGCCCAGCAATGTGATAATAATAAGTTGACGAAGATTCACCCGAATGACTCACCCACTACACCTTTGAAAAGTACCATATTCGTCCTTCGAAAGCTCTAAGCTAAACGCTTTCGTTCTACCATAAGTATCACTCAAGCCTTATCCTAACAGGCCCTAACGCTACTAATAGGAAATAGGCATGGCGGAATTGTAGCATAAGCGAATATGGGAAATTCCATCATTTTAATTAAGAACCTTCATTAATATCACACAGGTTTAATAAATAGAATTACAAAATTAATCGAATGAAAAGAACTTAGAAGAAGGGGCGCCAGAAAAAAACGGACGTAGACATAGCTCTGACGAGGGGGGAGGGGGGGAACAGAGTTCTAACCTTAATTAAATCTATCATTTACAAATTAAACATTGCCTGCGACTATAACACGCAAGTATAGTCGCGGGTAGTCATTAATATATAACTTAGGTTACTCTAAGTAGTTGCTATCGACGCGTTGCATGTAATTTTTTTCTGTTCTACAAGTCAAGTAAGATAGATATGAATGGGGGTCCCCCCCCTTATATATGTCCATGATTTTGTCTGAATTTGATTGCAGATGTCCTTAAGCTGCAATTACAACTTGCCATCAGATGGACTATTATCGTTTGCTACTTCCATATTATAAAAAAAAAACTTGAAAGTTAACCAAAACATAACTCGATCGACTCAAAAAGTCAAAAGATAATCAGCGTGAATTCAAACTACGAAACATTTTTGTTTTTATCGTATTTGCCTGAATATAATTCATACTCTGTCGTCATTACAGCCTTGACGTGAGTTTACTCAACACCCACATTACTTGAGCCAATAAGGAATGTAAATTGTAATTGGAATGTACGTAGATTAAATTTATTATTTATTATTACCGATAATAATAATGTCAATATGTTTTAAAAGTAAGAAGAATTGTATGTATTCATTTTTCATTCATATGGTTAAGCTGGTACATTTTGTATACAAAAATAATTAGGTAATTGTGAAATCCGTCATTCAGGGTATTTTCCCATGTGCGATTCTTGTCTGCATGTGTAGCACTCGAATTTGATCGCTTCATAGATGCTTCCTTGTCATGTGAATCACACGCACGTGGGACGTAGAAATACTGTAGTGGGTTAATTCACGCATGCAGGTGACTTATGCTCGCGGCAATGAACACGCGTGTCATGAAAAAGGCGCTCTTAAACGTAGAAAACGAAAGTAACGAAATAGAACAATCAATAATTGTTATTCATTATTTGTAACAGATATATGGAGATATTCAAAATGCTCCTTAACTCTGGTAAGAAGTATTCATGAAAAGAAAAAATCTGTCTTTGCTTTTTTGACTATAGTTTCCATTTTCAAGTAGACTTAGACAGCACAAGCAATACATAGTTTCTCTACACAGCCCATTACATTGCAAGTGACCGGGAATAATGAGCTTCGTGTAATTATATTTGCTGTGACGATAGGGCTTGGAACTAACTAGCTTGGAAACCCTTTATTATGTACTTTATGTTATTTATGGGACATCAAAATTGTACTAAAATTAAGCTAGCGACGATAATCCTGTGGAATAAATCAGAAAACCTGTTATTATGTCATCTGTTAATAAACAGTGCACCAGATATTTGGTGTCCATTATCGTCAATGGACATCTATAAACAACCTCAGATAAGATTAGTCTTACCTGAACTCTTACCATTGCCACCACTGAGGTCAATATTGGAACACTCCGTGTGAGGGAATCTCCTTTAACACACAATGTAAACTAGAACACAGTAGCACCAAACGTTGGCTTCGGTGTAGAACTACGAGGATTTCTACCACTTACATACAAACCTCTTTAGTACATCCTAGTTTTTCCACGGTAAAAGACCATAGGCCATAAACTAGCTGTGTGCACATTTTCATCCAAATTCAAGTAGTTTTAGTAGTTGCGTGCAAGAGAAACAAACACACATAACTACTTCCTAACAAACTTTCGCATATATAATATTAGTAAGACTAATAACTCTATACGTAATATATATTCAGTACATATGTACCTATTATTCTTACAAATTGGAACAAACCCTGACCTGCGGGGGTCATTTGAATTTTGGCTTAGAATCAGGGTGTCCTGCCAAAATTGGAACATCTGGCAACGCTGGTAATCTCTGACATTGTAGTGGGTAGAAACACAAATAGAACATTTCTAGTAAGTTGTAATTGAGTTCGCTGTAGAAACAATATGGCGTGATCGCGTGTGAAGTTATTTTAATGAAAACAGCGTAAATTCTACTTTTATTTTTCTAGAGAGTTGATTATTTTTGGACTACTTTGGACTGAATACATTGAGATATAAATTGATATTTAATGTTACCTCCTTCTTGAGTAGTCATATGTAAATTGGTTCAAGCAAGTGCAAGACTAGGAAATACCAAAAAATTTTACTTGTAGATTTCCATGCCAAAGGGCGCAAATCAGTATATCAAACTTAAGCTCTTATTCAAGCTACTACATAAATTCGTTAGCGTGATACAGAAAGTAGTACAGCGTCATCTAGTTGTAGCGCCGACAACTGCTTTCGTAACACATTTTCGTTTCATCGAGTTTCGTTTCAAATGACAACGATTCTAAAGAACATAAATAAACACTGCACTTTTTAAATATGTATTAAGTAAAAACGAGCATGTAGTCTGATGATAAGTCACTGACGCCTATGGACCTATAAAATCAGCTCCATACAGAACTATTTATATTTAAGGATTAGTCAATAATTAATTAGATAAACGTGTGTGAACACGTGAAAACTGCATAAAGATACATTATTAGTCTAAAGATAATAGTTTGTCTATGACCTAGAACGTCAGGTATCTAAAATAGCCCTAAATATTTACAATGAAACATTTGTGACAATATACACTAGTAGAATATTAACGCATGCGACACTAACAAGAAAGATATAGCCATTGTTCTAAGAAATAGTGATGCGTGGTGATAATTTACACCTTTACTCATTCACTATATGTAAAGTATAATTCGTATATTAGATTTTTACCCGATTGCATCAGAACAATACATATTCTAAATTAAATAAATGCTTTGAGCAAATAAATTATCTGTTAATCGTTATGTGAAATTTTATTTTAAAGTTATTTAAAGGCTATGTATTCTTGTATCTAAAAATTTCAGAATAATATACAAAAGTTGGTACCTATTTAGATTTCAATTCTTTTTTAAGGTACGTAGACATATATATGTATATAATATATTACCATTCCTATTTTATTTAATTTCATGATTATAGTACTTATTTTCCCTAGAGAGTTTGTAATCGCGTTATTTGTTTTTATAATAATTTATTTAATCAAAGAAAAAAATATAAATAGAAAACATTTACTATCATGTTACCTGATCTGAAATAAAGATATTATTTAGGACTAAAAACAAAAATTGTAGGAATTATAGAATATACGAATGATATGAAGATTTTAAATTCAAACAACCTGAATGAATGGCGCTACTGAACATATGTTACTGTGTAGATTCTTACTGCTTGTTATCTTGTATATATTATATATTAGGTTAATCCCGCGGCTCCGCCCGCTTCGGTCACGTCTACCATGGTAATGTGTCCCATATGTTAGTCTAGGTCATAAGCTATCTATGGGACAAATTTCAGCGAAATCTGATCAAAGACTTTTTTATACTTAAACGTGACGATAAGGCATACGGGCTACTTGATGGAAAGTAGTCAGCGTTGTCTATGGACGTTTGCAACACCAGAGGAGTTACCAATGCATCGCCGGCTTTGAAGAAGAGCTCTTTCGCTTCTTTTTTGAAGAAGCCCATGTGATAGCGCTCCGGGAATACCGTGAAAGACTACTAACAACCGAAAGAATACACATGCTTACATCCTCACAAACTTTCGTATTTATAATATTAGTAAGATTTAGGTAGTAGGTACTTTAGCATTATGTTTTGTTGTATTCACAGCATTTGACGACACAGTTTCTACTGAATAGACTATCCAAACAAGTGTCTATTCATTTGAAAACTTTTGAAAGTTGCCATGTCCATTGTTCTAGGAACAGTGTTCAGTGATGCGTGACATAATTTACACATTCGGAATTCAATGCTGTCACTAAATTTGCCATTCGCAACACTATAAATCACGATACACGTATTAGAAGAGAAAACACACATAACATGTTAACAAAATGTTGAATATGTGACTCGTGAGGTTATATAAATTGATGAGATAGGAACACCTACTTTAAGAATGCACTTTCATGAAATTATTTTGAAATTATACGGCATTGTTGTCGTCTTTTTCAAACATTTAAAAACAAAGGACGATTTACAACGCAACAAAGTAGAGTATTTTAATATAAACTTTGTCTAACGTCATAATACGACATTACTATGGGATGTTTAAAATTTTAATTTGAAGTTTATTGTTTTTTTATATGGATGTCTTATTAATTTAAAAAACATAAATATTTCATATTTGGTATTGATATGTAAATCTGTCTTCCGGAACAGCCAAAAAAATCGCCCTGGAATTTTACTATATTGAGATATTTTTGTGATTTATCTCCACTATTGGGATTTTCTTCAATTTTAACCAGTAGGTGACTCATTTGTATATATACAATCGCTGTGTAACTTAATTTTGACTGTTTGGTAGGTTAATTTTTTTTTACATATTTTTTGTTTTGATCAAAGCAAATAGCCTATATTTAAGTTCTTTTATTAGTGTAAATATTTGTATTACATTACTATATGGAACTGGCCTTGAGTCAATAGCAAATTCGATTGCCGATATTTTTTTAAAGTTAACCAGACAATAGTGCGTCATATTGGCATAGTTCTTTGTGCACCAAAATAGTATGAATTAATGAATGAATCACTAGATTACCTGTTTACATACCGGGATGGTACGTGGTTTAATTTTATAATGTTTGATATCACTAATGATTTATTGATATTGTGTATTTAATAGGGATGTAAACAAATAGCAGAATCTAGTAATTGAAGTGAACGTTTGACATAAAAATTTATCGATCTTTACTCGATAATAAAATCGATATAAGCGATCAACTCCAAAAATCGTTTTTTTCTGTGTGTGATAAAAAAAACTTTCGTGTGGTTTTTTATTTGCCTATAAATTCACAGGATATATCAGTAAAAGGGTAGCAAGAAAGTAAATTAAGGATAGATTGTATGAAATGGTTAAGAATCGGTTTATGGATCGATTCTTATGCTTCTATTCGAATCGAATTAAAAATCGATCTTTGTCTGAATCGCCAGCCCTCATCATTAGCAGTACTGTTTGTACGTACGTAACGCCAATAAAATCAATGTTCTATTTACAACTTAATCGTTACGTGGCAAATTAATGAAGGTCGTATATTGTTTGTTTTTGTTAAGATTCACGATGTATTGTTATTTTAGCGCATTGTTCGTCTATGAAATTTTAATTAGGAAAAACCAACTTTGTGTTCGTAAATATTAAATAGATGTTTCATTAGGTATTGAAGAATTAACTTTATTTTACATTGAGCCTTTGGACCCAATTTATTAAAGATTAACGGGAGCAAACCAAACGAGCCAAATAGGTTTAAAATTTTCAACAAGGGGTAGTCAATTACTTCCTCCCCCAAGGAGAGATCCGTGCGCCTCCAAATAGAAGAACAAGAAGGGTCGGAAGCGAACTTATATATCTTATTTGTAGACGGCAGGGTACCTTTAAAAGGTACCAAGGTGACTAGGGGGGGACAAACACACACTCGGTAATCATCCTCAGCGCTATGTAGCGGATTCCGGGATCGCCATCGAAACGCAATTAGTGTCCTCCGAGCCTGTTGTCCAGGCCGAGCACTGTCTAGGATGCAATTACGCTCACCTGATCACCTTCGGGTGTTTACGAAGTTATGCAACTACACATACAAGCGCATTTACCGTGGTCACTGGTCAAGCAGTTTGAGCTCCCACTCTTGCCGCCCAGCACTCCAAAGGCCATTTTTAAGTTATAAGTTACGACAGGCAAGGGATACCTTAGCTCTATTCTGGTCTCAAAACTACAGGGACAAATCAAATTCATACCAAGTACGTGGAAATACCTTAACATATGTAATGTATGTAAAAAAATGGTCGGAATTCAAAATCAAAAGCAAATCCACTTACTATAGTTCACATAGTTCGTCTCCATGGAACAGGATGCACTATCTGCATATAATGCTAAGCTGTATTTCTAATGAGCACCTCAACGTGTGTGGTTGGAAATTTCATTTGAATTTCACTGTCCTTTCTACGTTCCCACGCAGGTTTGCGGTTCAGAATCTAGTTTTGTATTACACGGGTTTTTAGAACTTATCTTATAATATCTATCAATTCGTAATTATTTAGTACCTGATACAAACTACCACTCAATAATACTGAAGTGTCATGAAGTACTTATAAATGTCATGTCATGTCATTTCGTCATGAAATAGTCATATTTTAGGGAAACGCAAAATAGATTAGTACCTATCTTCATATTTGGTTTTTCAATCATTTTTCTTTTTTGGGTTTGGAATCTATTAACGTTTTTGTATTCGTTTATTGTATTCAATAATAAAAATGTTTAGTGTTAGTTTATTGTATTAGAAAAATAAAACATTCTTTATCCTTTCTCTAATTTTAATAATTGTTATGATAATGGTTAACGACAAATTTACGGGCGAACACTAGTTGATCAAAGTACGTGATTACCATTTGAGTGATTTTGTTTCTTAAATGCAATAATATATAGCGCTTATTCGTTATTTATGTACATTTTTATCTGCTATATAGTTATAAGTACCAAAGTTTAAATTATTTTTGAATATTAAGCGATTGCACTTATAAGTTTAACAAAAAAGTCGTATTGGTATATTTAACTTATCTATATCTATACTAATATTTAATAATGATGAGGTCTGTGTGTCTGTGTTACTCAATCACGCAAGAACCTGGTCCGATATACATGATTTTTTGGATGGATGCAGGTTATTAAACTGGTCAGTCTATACTTTTGATTACGATTTTGCACTTTTTAAGGGTAGCGACTATTTTTATGTCCCGTAGCGAATCACGAGTACTTCAGCTATTTGTTAATAA
>MOOZ01000602.1:245989-258386 GCA_002930495.1 Cecropterus lyciades | reverse complement strand
TTCTGTTCTGGGTCTGGGTATTTGTGTATTCGTCTTTGTGTATCCATGGCACCCACGACACAGGAGAAAATCCTACTGTGGGGCTATGAGTGTAGAAAGCGTTTAAAGCGTTTACGTTTATATATGTAGCCCCGTGCTTTCATCCGCGTTATAAAAAATATAACATATCTTACTTTGGCAGAGTAGGTAGATTTTAATGAAGAAAACTAAATGGTACCTCAAGATACACACATGAGAGATATTTTTTATATCCTTCAAATTAAATTCAGTAACATTAATAGCCGCCTTGTATTTATATCAGACGACAGATCCTTCCATCAATACGCATGAACCGCTTTACATTAGAGAAGTCGGTTGAAACGACGTGTGACAGCGCAAGATAGTAGAATCAGTACGGTACCTACGGCCGGACATATTAATAGATAGATATGCTTAGAAATGATGATAGATGTATTAGATTTTGAGTGCCTATGAGATGTTTCATTAATCGTGTATGTTAATTTTAAGAACATCCCACCCCATTATTTCTGATATTACTTCTCCGATCTCTTAGTTTGAAGGATGAACTCTAACGTTCGCCAGTTGCACCACAACCTATTTATGTCAAAGAGCAGCAGCATAGTGGTGATGAATCCTAGTTTTAGCAGTTTTCTAAGGCACATCTACTTGTTAGCTACCAATTTTAGTCTTGAGGAGTACTAGGAGTACTTTGAAGGTGGTAGAGCTCTTTGTAGTTCGACTCCGGAAGCACCACCGCCACACCTATTTCTGCCTAATGCCTAATGTGCACTACATTGCTGTTATTTTTGTGTTCTGGTCTGAAGGGTGTGGTAAGGGAGACATAATTTTCGAAGGCATTCCATTTTAGTCCTCAGGGGCAGCAACGCATCTGTGGCTAACCTTATGTGAGACTATGATCTTACCTAGGGTTGATTACGAATGTCCATGGGCGGCAATAGCCACTTACCATCAGGTGGGCTGCATGCTCGTTTGCTACTTCCATACTATAAAAAAAACTAACACTATTTTCTCTCCTTTATTTTTTTTTAACTTTTCTTCTGTATAGTTGACTATACAAATATCTATAGGTGTAGGTACTGCGTGCTTATCTATTCCTGATCTAAGCAACGTCATTTTACTACCCATGAAATCATAAATAGGTACAATTAATATCTGAGTATAATTCTGAGGTATTAATCTTAAAAACGCATTTATGTTAGCATTGATATGGTATTTGAATTTCCTAACGTTTTCCTCAAGATGGTCTTCATCTGTTTAATATTTTGTCGATATTCACATGATAATGAAGAGAATAATATCAGGTATATTCTCTTACATAATATTATCGCGGAATTGACACATTTTAATATGTTACGAGTAGGGTATTTAGTTTAAAAAAAATAATGGTGCTATCTACGTCTGTCCAGTGTGCATGTATGTAAAGATCATTTAATCAACTACATAATTTAATCATAAAACTGTGTATATTTCTAAAACCTGGGACGACTACCCTCTTGAAAAATAAGGGAAAACGGTCCAAGGTACAACAAACCAGTTGTTAGGTACAACTGGTTTGTTGTACCTTGGGCAGTGTCCGTTAAACTTGGACAAAGAACGTTCTAATCGAGATAAACACTTTTATTACCAATAATTTTGTTGAAATATCATTAGTGATAATTATTTTTACCCGACTGCGTCAGAAGGAGGGTTATGTTTTTCGAGCGTATGTATGTGTATTTGTTTGTATGTATGTGCATTTCTTTGGCACGCTACGCCTACAGCTACAGCCCAAACGGCTTGACGGATAGTGACGTATGACATGTAGTTTGGAAAGTGAAATAGGCTATATGATTTTTTAAATGGCGCCTGCAAGTAGGGGAAAAGGTGAGAGAACGAACGACTTTTTATCACGACACTATGGGTATCAAATGAAACCTAGTAAATAGACTATTATGAAAATATACATACTTTTACTTTAATATTTTACTTAAATATTATTAAAAGAAATCTCGTTTAAAAAGCGTTAAGTTAAATATAAGTTTAAAGCATTCGGGTTTTTTGTTTTAATGTCTTTATTTTAAACAATGTTACTAGTTTCATTACAGTTTAAACAATATGTAAGTAAAATTACTGTATTTTTTAATTATTTATTTATATTAAATATTATTTGACGTATTTCCGCCAAATGTGGTACATCATAAGTGGGGTGGCCACGGTACAAAATCACAACAACTTACATCAATTAACAAGCTTGATACACCCACTTGAGATTAAAGTAGGGATCTGTCACACATGTCTTCTAGTAGCTAGATATATTTATATTACATTACTATAAAACAAGTTTCGCAAGCATGGAACACTTTGATTAAATGGGAATAATGTAAATCTTAAAAAAGTAACTTTTCGAAAAAAGCTACTTTTTTGCCGATATTACGACCCAGTTTCATCGATTGTGGTCACGGAAATATCTCTTATTAATTCTATTACTACAAATTAATTTTATGTTATTTCTCAATTCTCTCAATTTGAAGAAATTCAATTCGTATAATTTATAATATATTAATCTTTCACAATAAAAAAACATAATTAAAAACATTTTTGCTGCGATTACCCGATAGATGACGCTACGTTGAAACCATACCGTATGATTTATGATATTCTCAAAAGATGGCAGTAGTAGGGACATAATGTATTATATTGTCCTCTCTAAAATCTGAAGAAAATGCATTGATCTGCATTTATATAACATAGATATACATAATTTTAAGTTTTTATTTTACTTGTTTTAGTAAACTATCAAAATAAGATTATTTATTGTTAGGGGGGTTATTAATACGAAAAGAATTCAAGGAAGGGGGGGGAGGGGTTGAGTTGTATCACTTTTGGGATGAGGAGGTCTCGGCCAACATTACGTAATTTTTTTCCACTAAAAACAAGAAAACCTTACGAAAAATACTTTTACTTTAACATATGATCCTATACTAAAATATGATAAAACCGTACACAAATTATTAAACGAGACGCAGTAATTAAGATTATTAAGAATTTTATTCTTAAGTTTTCATTGCAATTTCTCAAGCATTAAAGTATATTAAGTTTTCATTGCAAGTTCCTCAGTGATCCTAAATACTAGTCGTAAATAAAAATTTTGAGGACATTTAAAATTATGCAATGCAATTGAGCACATATAAAAAATCACATGTCAAATTGGACAATGGGTTAGTGGATTGAATCAATTCTCAAGAAATCTCACTAGAGGAGAAGAGTCAAGAAAATTCAAAAACACCTCACGTTATTAATGGACGCCCCATTATAATATTGCAGTACCCTTGTTTACATTTTTGATGTTTAAGATCCATTTTTCTAGGTTTTCTAGGAATAATTTTGCAGATTTGTAAATTCTGTGAAAATACGACGCTAGACCCAAATACTTTTGATTCATTTCATTACGCCGTAATCATACGCGTCCTATGAAAATTGGATTAAATAAAGTTTCAATAGGTGTAAGTGTAAGTGGATCACAAAAAATGAACTTTTCCTACAAAGGCCTAGATATTGCCAGATAGATAAAAACAGTACCAATAATATTATTAAAACACATTCACATTTGTTTAATAAATTATAATTGACCGCAAGAAAACAGAACACAAAAAAATAAACATCAAACAAGACCTCTGGGTTTTCACCAGCAGCTTTTTAACAGTGAAATGATCAATAAATATTAAATGGAATGGGTATTCATAGAAAAAAATCCAAAAACAAAGTATTTTACTTAACCATTTGGTATACTTAATACGAAAAAAATCTTAATAAGTACGAAAAAATAGCAAAATTAATTACTTCTTTTGAAATGAAGTAAGCTTCTGGCGATAACGATGATGAAAATAATCAGCTCAACTATTAAATTTTCTAAAATAATTTGGGGTTCGACTCCGGAAAGCGCTGAAGTGTTCTGGTTTGAAGGTTTTTCGAGTATTCAGAGATACTTATCCGAGGCGTTCGGGCATAGCCTTCAGAAGTAGCAACGTTGTTGGAACACTTGCGAGTCAACCTTGGGTAGGAGTCTAATCTCACCTGGCTTTAATTAAAATATTTTTTTTATTATTATTGCGTACTCACGATACGTGTTTTTAATTTCTTTATTGCCGATATTTTGACCCACTTTCACGAATTGTGGTAACGGAAAATTTCGGCAATAAAAATTTAAAAACCGCATATCATGAGTATCAGTTACATTTTAAATTAATTACAGTTGTCCATTAGCGGCAATGGCCTCTTTCCATCGGTTGGACTGCATGCTCATTTGCTACTTAGAGCTCAAACTAAAAAAAAAAGCAAAATGTATCATCAAACTAGTTTAAGCTGTTCTTCGGTGAAAGGCAGTTGCATGAATTAATTAAACATCAGCACAACTACATACAAAATTCCGTTATAGGACGAAGTCGTGAAACTTGTCGGAGGCTTTATCGTTAATTTGTTACTATCAGACACGAAATCCGAACCTCCTTAAGCAATCCGCAACGTGGCCTATCAGACTTGTCCCAGTTGTGAAGAACTCAATAAAATAATGTTTTCAAACGCAAGATTTTTCGTATTATTTTCAAAAAACTCTTTTATATGATATCCATAACAGTTTCTGTTTCAGACGTGAAGTTCCTGTGTCTCAGTGGTAGGTATCAATACTGTACTGTGCATAATCGAACAACAATAACAGATTCTATACACACCGTCTCCGCCGGCGGAAAAGAGAACCATTTTACAGCACAACTATCACAAGGTATTCCCACGTGGTCGGTCAGGCGTCCCCCAGCTACAATCCCCGTTAACAAGAAACGGATAGCCAGGACTCCGGCAATAGCTAAGTCCGCATCCACCCTTCCCTTTAGCGAAAAGAAAGGTCAAGGAACCCGGCAACGGGGACCAAAACCAACCTTCCCTTCCAACCCATTGTCTTCTTGTCCCGGCTGAGCTTCAGTGAAGCTGTAAGGGCCAGTACACGCTAACAGAAATTATACAATTGCTTAAAAAAAGCACAATCGATATGACATCTAGTCACCAATCCGTAATTTATTCACCAAGTAGGGGTGCTGCTATAACGCACTCAACACAAATAGTCCCTTGTTTGGGACTATTTGTGTTGAGTGCGTTATATTTTTATTTTTATTATTTTTACCTGTGTCGTGGTTGCCATGGACACACACGAAGACGAATAAACACTCAGAACAAAAATCTAAACTCGTAATTGAGACATCTGTGTGACCGGGGTTGCCACGCCGGTCGATCATTCGATGTGGCATCAGTGTAAATGTGGTAAAACGCTTTGGGGTTCGACTCCGGAAGCACTATTTATGCCAGCAACAGCAGTGCTATGTGCCGCTGCGTTCTGGTCTTAGAGGTGTGGTAATGAAGACATAGTTATCCGAGGCATTCCAACTTAGTCCTCAGAGGTAGCAACGCATATGTGTCTAACTTTAGGTAAGAGCGATTTTATCTGGGGTTGATCACAGATGTTCATGGGTGAAAGTGGCAACTTACCATCAGCTGGATGCAGTCCAGCTCGTTTGCTACTTCCATATAGTAAAAACAGTGTAAGTTCAGAAATTTCCGATGTATATTCCGATTATTTATCTATCCTTTACGTTTTTAGCGATAAGAAAAACCTTAATTATAAACAAGTACTAAAAGTCGATAATAGGGAAGTAAGTAGTAGGTTATGTTATCGCAAGTTCAAGAACTAATAAAATACGCATTATATTCAATGTAAATGTTTTCAACTTAAAACGTATCTTAATTAACAATTATTTGAGAAATAAAATTAAGATTTAATTAAGAGCCCCGCGGTTATAAAATGTTACACAGTTACACGTGTGACGGTGGCTGCGAGTGCGTAGAGTGCACGCGGTTTCTTAGGTTTTAAAGTTTTTGCGCGGAACCCTAATTTCATTTTTTTAAATAGAACTAGCCTCAGTTACGCCTTATGACATAGCTATCTAACGAAAGTCCTGTCAAAATCGGTCCAGCGGCTTCATAATACCCAGAACAAACAGACAGACAGACAAAAATTTTAGTAATTGATGTTTTGTCATCAGTATCGTATATACTTCCATATGCATTTGGTACAAGCTGTTATTTTTATATTACAAACAGACACTTCAATTTTATTTATATGTATAGAGTTTAGATGTTTAGATTTTTAATTTGCCAAAGGAAAGACGTCACCTTTCCTTTGCGTATATTATATATTTTTATAATATAGACGTAACAACATGGATGCAGCCTTCCTTTTATATAATACACAATATTACAATTATTAAAAATATACAATATTAAAGCAACAAACGAATCTGCAGTTCACTGCAGTCTATGTCTGAAATCTACCTCAAATGTTAATCTACCTCTCTTACCTCATCTCACGGACCAGAACAAAACAGCGCTTAATACTGCGTTACTGAGCAGAATCGCGAATCAAACCCCAAAGAGTTCAACCATCTTGAACTCGCCTGATGGTAAGTTTCCATTGCCGCTTGTAATAGTGGTGCGTAGTCTGTGATTGTCACAGATGCTTTACGCAGAAAGTTACCGTTTGAAGCCTTAGTGAAACGCCTTGTGTAAATGTACCTTCGTTTATTATTGATGTAACAAATCCAAATAATTTTACAATTTGTTTGAAAATCTCGTTTCTCGATACTTTGAAATTTTTCAAGAAACATTTCCATAAGTACGCGAAACTTCTAATATTCTATTATCTCTAGTCTAGTGTACACTGTGTATAGTTTATAGTCCAGTTTAGTGTTACTTATGGGCCGTTCATAAGGGAGAGGAAGGGTTCCAGACCTCAGAGACTAGCCGACCTTTATTTTCGTCGTCGCTACCCCTCCCCTCCCCCTCTACTTTAACTACGCCCATTGCATTGTACTACTTGTACCGCAGTACCGTAGTAGTACTCTACAATAGTAAGGGTCACGTGTACTCCACTACACTTTAAATGAGTAGAGTAAAGTATTAACTAGGGTATACTCCTACTTACGTCTTGTGTATAAGAGGATCTTTAGGGGTCACATAGGAACAGTGACCGTAGGGTGAGAAAAAAATTACAGACTAGCCGACCTTTTTTCGAGCGCCGTTATCGTCTCACCCCCTCCCCCCTCTCGCCCCTCTCCCTGAAGCTATACCTAAACCTATTGTACTACTTGTAACCGCAGTACTATAGTAGTACTCTACAATAGTTGTGGTCTAGTGTACTCAACTTTTAATGAATACAGTATAGTATTAATTAATAATATTCTTACACTCTGACTACCACTGATTGCGTTTTTGATTGTTTTATTATTACATTATTAATTATTGAATATTTTATTAGAATTTTGTCATAAGTGATATTTGCCAGATTAAGTTGAATAGAAAAACCTGTAATTTTTTCCAATATTTACAATATTTCAACCATTTAAAGCTATTAAATATGAATACTTATGTTGACGTCAGGCCATTTTTCCTATATTTTTTATTAGAAGTGAGATAGATACCTATAGATAGTATAATATGTAAAATATCTGTTTATTACTATTTACGTACGTATATTATATATTTTCCTCTACTTAATAATAAAACTTAGAGTATCAACATGTAATATATATGAACAAAGTGTTATTAAACTGACTTCGAAAAATATGCGAAATCAAAGGTGAAAATCTGACTAATGAGAACGTTTCCAACCTATTTTAATTAATACCTCGTCACGGAATAAACGTGATAATTGCATTATTCACGTTAAACCTAATTAAAAACATTTGCTTTATAAATGGATAATGAATTCATTTAACTTACAGCATTCTGAATACGCCAATAGCATCAGGAAAGCACAAACACATTCAAACCGTTTATAAAACATGTTTTCATCTCACTCTTTTGTCAATATTTTAGTAAACACTGCAATTGTGCACATCCCAATCACAAAAGAAACGGAATACGATATAAAATTGCAATTTATCCGATTGAGCTAATTAGTGTCATCATTATAAATGAATGAACGCGTGGGATTGATTTTTTAAAGTTACAACAAACAGCTCTACTTGTCGGGTTAACGAGGCGGAAATACTGTTCAAAACATTCGACGTCTCGCTTTATCTCCTCGAACACACTGAGGTCTACGACTCACCGCAATCACCTCGTCATTAATTATTATTGGGGCTCGGTTCCTCACCGCCACCTACTGGCATTACGGTTAGTTCGAAAGGCCGAACTCGGAGAACCAAAACCACTAGTGACGTAGCCTGCTACATGCCCAAGATCATTACCATACCAGTTTCACACACGACTAGCTCATCGCACGTATATATACGTATTATATACTCACACAAATGTAATATACAGACGTATAAATATCAATTTGTGCAAAAACACTTTACATACAATTGCTACGACCATCGCAAAGTACAAAAAGACTAGAGATAGAATCATAATGGAACATTCAAACACGTTCTGTTTTTAATGCTGATTGAACAAAGATATTTAGCCGTACCCACTATACACTTTATATTAATGGCAATAGTTATGTATATAAAGATTACATCATATTATTCTTGTCTCGTTTTCGATCAAAGTGATATCTACGAGAGTACGCAAATAGGTATTTGTTAAACGCGTTTGATTATTATTATGTGTCATTTTCGAAGTATTTACTCGTACCTGCATAATTAATATTAAATTTTAATCAGTTGTAACACAATCTATAACATGATGCAAATATAAAAGCGTTATTTAATTCAATGGAATGTGATGTCTTACTTTTACCCTTTTTATCCGATTGCGTCAGAAGGGGGGTAATGTTTTTAAAGCGTATGTTTGTATGTATGTATGTATGTAGATTTCTTTGACACACGCTACAGCCCAAATGGCTTGACGGTTTGTGATGTATGATATATCATTAGAATCGTCACAGTTTGCAGAATGATATAGGCTATATAATTTATAAAGGTGCCTGCAAATAGAGGAAAGGGGGGGACGCCTTTTTTATTATCACGACAATAACAAATGAAAGCTAGTCAGTAGACTTTTCTAAAAAATATATTATATTAAAAACGTATATATATTTAAAAATATATAATGTATTTTAATTAAAATAAAGTATCTTAGAAGTAAGAAGTAAATACAAGGAACAAGGTAGGTAGGTTTACAATACGAAAAAGCTCTTTAAATTTTAGATATATTTAGGGTTTTGCCTTGGCTCTTTTGGGAAGTCAAATTATTAATAACATTTTTGTTAATCAAGTACTTAATCAATTATCAATATCGATTCGGTAAATCATGTTTATTTTTTCTTTAAATATGCTTCAAGCTTTATCTTGAATCCTTTTTTGCATTAAAACTCATTTTAGGCGTTCCTACGTAGTAACGTTAATTTTACAAAATTTTAGTACCTACTACTTCATTAAGATTTCGTCATTTGTCTTAACATTTTAAGACAAATGACGACTCGTTAGAGTGTTCATTGTACTGAAGTTTAGTGAACTTGAGTAATTGATGGACTTATATTATACTAAGTACAAGCACTCGGACAGTACGTCGGACGTCGGACGTCGAAGTTCGACTTCGACGATAAACATAGTATATACTTTTCCATTTTTAGGGTTCCGTAGACAAATGGCAAAAATCGAAACCCCTATAAATTCGTCATGACTGTCTGTCCGTCCGTCTGGCCGTATGTCACAGCCACTTTATTCGGAAAATATTAAGACAGAGTTAAAACTTGGTAGTAAGTGTATTCTGTAAACCGCTTTCCGAATTATTTATAAAAATAAAAAATATACATATATACAACATATGTTATAGATGTCAAGGAAAACTTTCAACGAAAATTGGTTCGAACAAGATACGGCTGACAGTTTTTGAGATATAACACTTTTTTCAAAAACCGAATAACATAACTTGGTAATTCATACAATAATTATTAAAAACAAACTTACGTTGGAAAACTGTCCAACTTTATTTAATGATAATGCTACGGAACCCTTCGCCTACGAGTCCGACTTGCACTTGGCCGTATGTTTTGTACTATTATCACTTCACGCCTGACCACGCCTTTTAAGGTCCACTGCTGGGCATAGGCCTCTCATTATGGCGGTTTTTGCCGATAGTCACCGCACCTGTCGGTTTAAGACTGCAGTAGGTTCTGTTACAAGTAGCAAGACGCTGCTGTCCATTGTCACTTAGTCGTCTCATACGACATGCACAAAAAGAGAGGGATTGGTGCTACTCAAGACCGACACTACACGGCTAGTTAGCCTTAACAATAATGCTCTAATTAATATCGAAAATAAGAAATAAAAACGGTTGATAAATAGAGTAAAAGAGTAAACGCTTTCTACACTCATAGCCCCACAGTAGGATTTTCTCCTGTGTCGTGGGTGCCATGGACACACAAAGACGAATACACTAACAACCAGACCCAGAACAGAAATCTNNNTAAACTCATCATTCAGATGTCTGTCTGGCCGGGGATCGAACCCGGGACCCACTGCGTGTCAGACCGGTATGGTGACCTCTCCGCCACGCGGGTCGTCAAATAAAGAGAAGTATCGATTCGTTTTGTCTTTATCTGTTATCTTACTAATGTTATAAATGCAATAGTTTGCGAGGATGTGTGTGTATTGTTACTCTTTCACGCAAAAACTACTGATTGGATTTGAATGAAATTTGGCATACAGATAGCTTATCGCCTGGATTAATACTTAGGATCTTTTTTTCCGTAGTACAAGACTCAAGCGGGTGAAACCGGAAAAGGCAATAAAAAACATGTATCAACTAATAAAGCAGTAGTTCATCAAACAAACTCTTCACCTTAATAATATTAGTATAGATATTGTATAAATCTTATCTTATCTTATAAAGATACTTTCCCACCAGAGATGTGCGAGGTAGGCAATCAATTAAACGTAGTAGGGGAGGCCGGGGCTGAAAGTTCCCGGGGTAAGTTGTTCCGACAGTTATAACTTTTTAAAGGAAATAGATAGCAATAACCGTGAAGTGCGCCATTTNNNNAGGTATAGTATTTATTCTTATCCAAATAAATACATAAATTAGTTTTCTTTGTAGTAACTAATACACGGGTGAAACCGTGGGGCGCAGCTAGTTATTAATAAAAACGATCAGATTCCACAATTCTTCTCAACTTGGACACAATATAATGCGAATATGAAAATTACAATGACCTTCACACGTAAGAACTTTCTCGGAGACTGCGTTGTAGGTAAACTTGGCCAGTTGCACACGACGCATATGGAGTTAATTTATTCGATTACCAACCAGTTATTTTTACCTGTGTGAGTAAGTTTTAGGAGTGATACTCTTCTCTGGGTTATCAGTGGTCTGAATTAAAGATACAGTCTAAAAGAAATAAGGTCTAAAACCAGGAAAGAAGAGACATTCTGAATTAAACTTTTGTGGTTTGGCTCTGAATGCACCAGTGTTCAGCACTGTCATGCTCTGGTTTGAAGAATGTGGTAAAAGGGACATACTTAACTGAGACGGTCTAACTTATTCTTCAGGGGTAACCAATCCTAGGTAAGTGAGACCTTAAGCTTATGTGGAGATGGACAGATGTCTTATTTTCTACTTCTACCGTATTACAAAACTACCATTTTAGAATACATATTCTTAGGTAGAGAAATAACAATGTTAAAAATATTAGAACATAAAAACCCGACTCCTAAAAACGTTTTGATGATTAATAAGTTATTTCTTCCTCTCCCTTTCGTTCCATATTCACAGTAATCTTTCCAATTAGATAGCATATGTCACTCTGCAAACTGAACGGAATTGCGATTGTAATAATATGTCATATGTCAGTCACAATTCGTCAAACCGTTTGGGCGTAGCGCGTGCCAAAGAAATGGACACACATGTATATAGGTACATACGCTCGAAAAACATGCCCCTCCTCCTGATGCAGTCGGGTAAATATGACTGTCGTTGTCATATGACGACGAACACATGTATATTCTTAGTAATATTAGTTATAGAGGTAAAATCCACGAATCCACACTTTGACCAACGAACTTTGATCCAAGCCATGTACGGTAACAGGCTACAAAAATATATTGATAATTGTTGAATAGAAGCGTGTGGTATCGGCTTTACGGTAAACAATAGTCGCTTTACAATTAGCAATTACCATTAATGCTTGTTGTAACTACTTGATTTCTGTTGTTAAGTCGTAATAGGCGAACGGCTTGCATTCATTTTTATGCATAACTTTTTGAAAAGCGTGTTTTATTTTTTTATATAATACTTAATGAGTAACTGACGAGCCACCTGATAGTCGTTTCTGCTGCTTATAGACATTTGTATTTTTTTCATATTGGTAATCAAAGGATATCAAATTTTTTTTTATAAGTCGCCT
>MOOZ01000602.1:168595-181807 GCA_002930495.1 Cecropterus lyciades | reverse complement strand
CTGGGTGTTTGTGTATACGTCTTTGTGTGTCCATGGCACCCACGACACAGGAGAAAATCCTACTGTGGGGCTATGAGTGTAGATAGCGTTTTACTTCTGAATTTAATTCTAATAGTCTATATGTTTAAGTAACAAGTGGTCTTTCTTTCATTTTTAATCCATCTATTCTTAATTTCACATTTTTTTAAACACAGGCAAGACCACAGACCACAGCTAGTATCTAATTAAATCTCTTAAAATTCCAGGTATGGGATGCATGTTCGGACGCATTAATAACATTCAGCAGTACGGACATAATGGACGACGATGTTGCTTACATAGTAGAAAATGATGTTTTACTGCACGCAATCAACACAGAGTTAAAATCCACAGTGAAAAATGTAGACGTCGTCTATGGAGCAAAAATAGAGGGCTATGAACTACCGGAAACTCATAGATCACAGGAGAGTGTTGTCAAAATGAGTAATGGGGACACTTATTCATGTCGACTATTGGTAAGTACTAAAATAAAATATTCAAGTTATTTCTTATATTCTTCTCAAATATTTTTATAGTGAGCACAGTGTTTATGGAATATTAAAATCTCCAACAAGTTGTGGGGATTTTAAAATAAATCTATTTTACTAGCTGGGTATTGAAAAAGTTCATTGTGGGAAAAAAACGCGTCCTATATGATTGCGCTATCCTTTAGAGTCGCTTATAAAGATCAAATTCGAGAAATATTGAACAGATGAAAAACTAAAAAAAATGGTTGAGTTTTAGGCAAATATTATTTTGTCTTACGATGTTATGCGCAGAATAAACAGCGGTAAAATATTATCTGTGAATCTCAATAACAACTGACTTTAAAAAAATATCTTGTCTTCCAATTGGGACTTAAACAATGACCAAATTTCTAGACCCAAGCGACTATTTGGGAAAATCCTACATCATTAACTACTTATAATATAATCAATTGCAATCTATAATATAATTGTATACGGAGATATTTCCTATTTGCTAATTGACCTATACGTGTTTTAAGACCATAAAACACCAAAGGAGTAAATGAAATAAAGATGTACAATATATTTTGTAGTGTTATATTTCAAAAGTTCTAACAATTTTAGGACACATTGTACTATTTATCTTAATTTTAGTAGCCAATAAATCAATAATTAATTAATAAATAATTAATTTAAATATTTGAAAATACAAAATATACAACTATACATTTTTTTTCAGTATCTATTTCGTTATCTTTTAGGAGGGTCAGCATCATCCAACTTATTTTCTATGACATTCAGTCTTGTTTCAGTGTTTTCAACAAGTTTGTTTATTTTCTTTGTCAGATCTGCCAATTGGTTCTTTATGTCCACCATGCATATCTCCTGTATAGCATTAATTGTGAACGACATCGGTCTATTTCTATTGTCGTTGCTTGCTGAGGTAGTCCTCTTTCGTCTCACCACTTTTTGACTTTCGAAAGAGTATCGATCGTACAAATTGCTCTTTCTCTTGACTATTTCCTGTCTCTCTACGTCTTCCTCGCCTGGAACTTTTCGTATTCTACACTCGTAATTGTTGTTCTTTCGTATACTTTTCTTCGTGTCTTTACGTTTCGCTACCACCATTTTGTATATTGAAGCTATGAGGTCTTTTGGTATCTGGAATAATGGGAACAACTACGTAAAAAATACAAAATCATATTTATTGTTTCGTATTGGAAACCGATTTCTAGTATTCTTGATTCAGAGGCTTATTGCCTAGTCACACCGTCTAGCTCGGCTAGTTGTCTCAGAAAATCAGCAAATTCAAATTACCGAATGTGATTTTTGGACATACGCTTCAAATAAAGCACTGAAAGGGTAGAAGAATTAATAGATATTCTTACCCTGTTTTCCCTAGGATCGTTGGGCCGAATGTTCAAGGTGCGCAAATGTGAAGCAGTAAGCAGTGCGCCCCACCGTAGTACAGCTAATAACTGCTTCGGTGCACACGTTAGTAGTGAACTGAAGAGCATACTCTCTAAATGAGCCACTAGTTGTGTTTGTCGAACTAGTCGGTCAAGGCCCGCGCTCTCTTGTAAAGCCTGAAACATGTAGATTAAACTCACATTTCTAGAATTCAAAAGAAGAGTATTGCCTTATCGATGATGCTTAACTCTTCTAATTATTCAAATACAGACTCATAACATTTGAGGATAACAGAATCCATTACATAATTTAGTTCGTGAACTTATCGCATCGCGAGAATAAAAGCTACCTAATGCGAGATTTGCATTATTGTGGAAAACACAAAATTGTGTTCGCATTTTGGGCAATTTCTTTAAGGCTAGTTTATTAAAGGGAATTAACATCTATTCTGGTCCTTGTCAAGCACGAAATGGTCACATTTTAATTCGCTAGACGATAGACTACGTTATTAGTAGTTTTAAGTGTTTCTTTCAATTTGTCATTTTTTTTAGTTTCGTCACTTCCATTCCCACTGTGTGGATATTTGCGATATAAATGATTTACCTGAATATCACTGACAGCAAGACCAACCAACAAATTAGTCAGAATCACGGTGACAAGCACCACAAATATTAGGAACATAGCGTGTGCCGTCAACGGATAGTGAATCTGGGAATCCGTGCAATTGTTGTAGAATATATCTTCATACTCCAGCTCCCCTGACATCATCATGACAGTCTTGACAAGACCCGCGGGGAGGTGGAATGCGGGGTAGTTGCTGAATAGTACGCTGAAGGCCAATCCAAATGCGATGAGGAGACAACTGTAGGCCATAAGGAACGTCGCGAAATTCAACGTCACTGAAAATGAGAAAAGCTTATTAACTTTTGTGATAAAAATATGTTACTTGCTAAGCATAGCTGCTTACTTACTAGCAATGTATTATACAATTATTAAAATCAAAAAAGGATAAGTCCGAATTCAACAAAATAAAAAAATTGAGAATATTCCAGTGGATACAATTTAGGTTGGGAATAATTCGAATTTTTATATTTTACAATACTAGCTTTTGTCCGTGGCGTAGCATGTCTCTTCGTTGTGATTAAAGAAGAGTATCCTATATTTCAAGCCAAGTCACAGAGTAACCGTGTGCCAAATTTCTTACAAATCCGTTCATCCCTTTCATCGTGAAAGAATAACAATCTTCATTGTAATTTTATACACCATTTAAAGCAGTGATGATATCGTCAAGAAATAAATATAAATATTAATTACATACTAGCATTGATGATCAAACATCTACCTGTAGTAAACATCTGAACGTAAAGCCCAAACGTAGGAAACCGGCCGATGATCATCATAAGCTCCAGCCAACAGAAAAATATCGTTATGGCAGCCACGTCATGCTGCCAATTCGATGTATTAGTTCTTACAACCCCATTCTCCATGTCCCAAGAAGGTATCTGAAAATGCGAAAAATATATATGTGATTTGATACCAATTTGTATTCATGCTATACTATCAGTCAACACTGGTACTCAATAGTTTATATTACTCATTACATGAATTCATGCCATTTCTCAATTAAATGTATTTTTTAACTATTAAATATGTTAAGTCTCAGCAATTGTGGCAAATAAATTACACTAACGCTTAACGCTTTTTAAACTCATAGCTACACACTAGGATTTTGTCCTCTGACCTAGGTGCAACAAAGACGAATACACAAACACCGACCGAGAACAGAAATCTAAATTTACCATTCAGATATCTGTTTGGCCGGGAATAGAATCCGGAATTCACCGCGAATCAGACCGGTGTAATGATAATAATTATAAGTGTTTATTAATTTATAAGCTGATCTTTTTTAAAAGTAATTAATTTACAAGATGTTTTTTTCATGATGTGCTGTAGACTAAATAGGATGGAGGACTTACCGTACATAAAAATACTCCTATTATAATTAATATTTGTAACCAGTTCTCCCATTGCCGAATATAAGCCGTCCAATCCAGACATGATTGAAATATCTCTTTGGACAAGAAACATATATTGAGAATCAGTATCAAATACTGCACTGGTCTGAGATACGACGGAACATGACAGGTCACATCCTCGCATAGAAAGATCTCTGCAAAGAAAATACGTGGTTTTATGTCACATTTTATTATAATATGGAAGTGCAAACGAGCACTGCCACTGATGGATATCTTTAGTCAACCCCAGATAGTAGCAGTGTTACCTGAGGTTGACCAGAGATTCGTTTGCTACCTTTGAAGACTAAGTTGGAACGCCTCGTATAAGTATGTTACCCTTACAACAGTCTTCAGACAAGAAAGCAGCAGCGCTTAACACAGCTGTTAGTAGTCAGAAATAGACGTGGCGATGGTGCTGGAGTCGGACCACAAATATTTCTACTACCTTCATAGATAGAAATAAGCACGCGCAAGAAAAGGTGTCATAAGAACATTTGATAGACACAGCTATCTAAGTTATAATTTATCTGTTACTCTTAAATTTTCCGGTCATGGGCACCCTTTAATTTGAGCGAGTTCCACCGGTCTTGTGTCTTCAGAATCAGATTTTCCGTTGTTGTCTTTAAGTCTTCGTTTTACTTAGTTGGACTACCTCCAAATATAAGTACTTTCCCATATACCGAAATTATTCTTGCTGTTGAGCTGCCACACGGCAGCTATATTGTTTCTCTATCACGGAATAAAGTGTTATATAGCTTCCATTAGAAATTAATTTCGAAAAATGTCAACTTACGTAATATGTAGAGGCTATAAAGTGTTATAAACAGTGCGTGGTAGACAAAGCTGAGAACAAAGAATTTCCTTATTCTTCGCCATTTCAAGAATAGAAACGTCTCTGCTACGGGATGTTTCAGGACATCTTTTCGTCCTACCTGAAAATAAACAAGCAACCTTTAATATCAAAAGTTTCAACGTCGATCATTCAGAAAAATGTGCTAATCCTTTTCGTTCTATCATTAGTTTTGTCTAAGATTTAAAGTTTTCGAGAATTATTTTTGTTGTTGGTGTAAATAACTATCCTCACAGAGAAACAAATACAAAGTGTAAACAAATGAACTTGGGGCAATTCATTTAAAAATTCAAGATATCCCAAAATTGGTAAATCTGCATTTTAGATATACACACTTAATTGATATAAAAGTACTTATTGACTATTTTTTACATAATTCACAGTTTTATGCCCATCTTGTCCTGAAAATTTACATAATTGACTTTGCAAGGAAGACTCATAAAATGCTAAAATAACCGTACCTCCACAAAAGCCAGCAGCAACTCAGCTTCGCCTCTAGAGATACATGGCACCAACGGCCTGAAGTCTATGGTCAGCTCGCAATCCACGTCACCCAGTTCATGTTCACTGACATGTACCGCGTCGTCGAATTTATATAAATAACGTGGTATCACGTCAGGAACCCGTCGCACTATGAAGGACAACGCTGAGACTCCCCCGTTGGTTCGGAGTGTCACGTCGCCGCCATAATCTGTGAAAACGGATATTGTTTTTATTTTAAATATGAAACGGTTACACACGATATGCGGTTTTGAATTTATCTTTTCTGATATTTCGTTATATTGGATTTTGTTTGTTTTAAAACGATGATAGAAGGATTTTTTTTAAAAAACATTTATTTGCTTGGTATAGGAACTTTTAGCATTGAGAATAACGACAATGAAAATATATCGGTCAATGTACTGTTCATTACAAAATATGATGGGTTGTTGTATAAAATCAAAGTTGCAAACGCGCATATAGTTGACCTGATGATAATCGGTCACTGCCACCCATTGACATCTGTAAACCAACTCAGCATTAAACATAGGTTTTATTTGAACCATTATTTACATCCGCAGTTGTCACTCAATCCTAGATTTGTTCTTCGACGTCTGATTTCTTGGTATCTATTATTGCCTTACCCAGAAGTAACAGGACACACGCCGAGAACTCATTCAATGCAGCGATATGTAGTGGTGTGTAGCCGAAGTTATCCGGAGCGTTAGGATCAGCGCCGACTGACAGTAACAATCTCGCGACATCACACGCCCTGGCTCCCCGGACTATCGCGCCGTGTAAGGGAGTCCTGCCATCGATGTCCCGAGCGCGGACATCAGCCCTCCTGCCCACGAACAGTTCTACTACTTCAACTGACTGTGCTAGGACCGCTGAAAAAAAACTTAATATATATAAGCCATTCTATTCTTTAATTGAGAAATGAGTAACACTGTAAAGCCATATACAGTAAAGACTCAATTATGTGGACCACTCTTATACGGATTCGTAAATGTCCGAACTGGGAACCGCGATCAGACATAAGTACATCGATAGTGTATTATGTAGATATATGTATTTACGATATCGTGCCACGAACTATAAATGGTATTTAATGCCATTCACTCGACTTATTTTTCATTTTCCTATTAAAATCTTTTATTAATCTATCTTCAATCAGGTTTGCTGTGTACAGATTAGAAGTAATAAGTAAATAAGCTCTCTTTATATTTGTATTCATTGTGTGTGTATAAATGAAATAATACTATAAATGCGTAAAAGTTTCGTCTTAATGAATAACGATAAAGCCTTAATTACCTAGGTGGAGTGACGTTTGTCCTCTCGTGTTTGGCCAATCTATTCGGGCGCCATGTTCTAATAACAAACAAGCGCATTCCGCGTGTCCGTCAACTGCAGCAAGATGCAATGCAGTCGCTCTTCCCGGACCAAGCGCAGCTCGCACGTCAGCTCCTGCATCTAGGAGCAGTTTCATACATGACGCAGAACCTAAGGACGCGGCCACGTGTAACGGAGTTTCTGTGAACACCTGCAACATATCAATCGAGAGTTACTCATGAACAAACAGTATCTGTTTGATCTTTCAGTTTGTTTGACGTATCGCTTTGCATGAATAACTGCACGATTGGAAATTCATTAATTTTAAGGTGATCTAACTACACCGTGGTAAACAAAAAATATGGTCTAACTTGAGCTGGCTCTCGAGTAAAAGTATTGTTTTTGAGTTACGTTATTATTCGATCCAAGCAGTGATATGAATCACGGGTAAAGACAGACCTGTGGAGTATCAGGACAAGCGCCAGCTTCCAATAATGCGCTCACGACTTCCGGTGCGTCACTTAGTACGGCGTAGTGCAAAGGCGAATGTTCCGTCAGCCCTGCATTCACGTCAGCTCCGTGACTTATTAATGCCTGTAATAGAAAATCGTTCGATTAAATGTATATCAGATGTCTTGACAAAATTGTTACTTCGGTTAATTGTAACTATCGTCCATATATATGTTACTAGCGTCTATATACGCTTTTATAGACGTTATATTAATATGGACGATAGTAACAATTAACCGAAGTATGGGCGTGTATCCATAAGACTGTAGCGTATATAGACGGAGAGTCCCCCCACCCGAAAAGAAATATTCTTCAAAAAAAGAAGAATCATTTTTGTTTCCTTCGTTGACCAATTTCAAATTCCAAGAAAAGAGATATTCTTCAAATGGTTACACTATTTTTAACTCTGATGCGCCCATGGTCAGATATTGCACTTTTCGGTGTTGTACAGTCACGAGCATAAGTATCTGACCATAGGCACGTCAACAAAAATATCTGCCCCAAAAACGAGATCAATAATATCTATCTGCGCGAGTACAGCAAAAATATCTGAGATTAACAGGCAGCATAATCAAGTCACATCAAAATAATGTGATGAAAATGTACTTCAAATAATTGTGATTACCTGTCAGAACATTGATTGTACCTAGATTGTCGACTAATCTTGCTTCAAAGTTGACTACGTATTCTATGAGCGATTGTGACCGCATACTATAGAGGTGACTGCGTGCTCGTTTGCTACTGCAATGTTGTAAACGTTCAAAGTTCGAAACTTACCTTAACACATGATACCGACTTAGCACTGGCTGCGCAGTGCAACGGCGTGGCTTTTCCGTCCGTTACTGAATCCCACTGGTTTGGATCGGCTTTGTACTCCAAAAGCAAGTTCACACAATCAGCATTCGCCACTAAACAGCTCAAATGCAAACATGTTCTGAAAATCGAAACAAAACGTATTTTTTTCTTGTTCAAGAGTGATTTCTCCATTGAATACAGTGACGACAAATCTACGCAGCTGTAGGGCGTCAAAACGGTTTAGACTTTGCAACAGAGTGTTATTAAATAATACAATCTGTTTAATTTTTTACGAAATAATTAGGACTTTGTCGTTATAATATATATTATTTAATATTTATCCAAATTTCTCAGAAATCATTGATGATTCAGTTGTAAATTTAAAATCCTCGTAAATATGCTTTTTTAAACTTTGCCCAAACTACACAGTTAGTCTTTCTTTTTTAATTTTATTATCATCGTCATACCTGCCAGAATCATCTGCGCAGTTTGGATCTAGTCCCAGCTTCAGTAAGCCCGCCAGCAAGGTACTTCTTCCAAGCCAACAAGCCCATAGCGCTGCCGTTCGCATCCCAATTCCATCAGCTTGGGTGGCGAATGCCAATGTCTCATCAAACTGTCCAGATTCGACCAGAGCCGCGATCTCTTCAGCGTAAGGAAGTTGTTGCAGACTGTATTGAATCTGCTCTGGAAAGTGATGAATAACGTTTTATTTATCTTTGTCGAAGTATTCTTGGCGTGTTTGTTTGACTTATAACGGAGTGATAAACAAGTTTCATAATTTTACTTCATTGATTTATATATCATCGTCAACAATTTCTGTATCTAATCTAACGATCTATATATACATTCTTAGATGCCATTTCGTCGTCAATCCATCATTGTCCCAGTGCAAAGTGCAGGTTCTTCTCTCAGAATAATATAGTTTTAGGCCATAGGCCACCGCGCTGGGTAAGTGCGAATTGGTAGATACCTTTTGTTATGTTTTAATCTCATGTGTTGTAAACAACACTAATAATGTTAATAAACATCGGTACTTATTCAAATGGCTATCTGATTTTTTCAACTAAATTACACTTAATATTTATTTTTAATGAATTATTAATACTGTTGCAAATGTTGAAATATATTTACCAAGCTCCCAGATATCCCTGGAAGGTTTAACTCTTAACCTATCACCTAAGTCGGCAGCGTGAGCCGATTCATCACTAGATATGTATGGAGCTTCATCTGCCTCGTTTGTGTCCTCTGATATCTCGCTTATGTCGTCCCTCCATCGAGTGTTGTCATCACAATATACCTGCATGTGAAACATATTTTATTGTATATTTTATTTATATGTATGGATATTTAAAGGATTTATAGGAAATATCGCATCATCGAAGACGCAATTTATAACTTAAGACCGAGTAACATTGTGGTTTTATTTCATAATTATTATGTAATACTACTTTTAATATATAATACTGGTACAAAATTCACTAGCACTCGTAAAGAAGGCATTTGGGTTGTTGAGCGAGCCACAGAAATTGACATGGATAAATACACTCGAAAAACATTATCCTCCGTCTCACGCACTCTGCGTCCGTGGGGTACGAAACAAATAGTGTTCTGTCACTGGTATTTTATTGCTAATAAGACTTGATACGTATGATGTTTATATAATATAACTTTTTCATAAGTGCCATGAGCTTTTACTCGCCCCCGGCTTCGTTATAACGAAACAACTCGGGAAGTGGTGATAGATTATTTATTATTGACGTTCAAAAGATTGCGTACAGGATCTTCTCTTAGTAAAATATACCTTGAATTGATCTGAAAAGTACCTATTTTGACTTTGTAGGCAGTTATTTCGAGAATTCTTAGAACCTGTAGGTACTTTTTTATGTGTGTTAAACCGACCAATTGATCTATACTTCAACATAAGTGTCAATAAATCAGAGTCAGTAAACCAGTTCACAAATTTCGCGTAAATCCAAATTTGTAACTACAAAGTGTTTACTGCCAAGTCCACGGGTAATTTGTTTCAAATACATTCGTTTATTTTATGTAGGGTACTTAATATAAAACCAATAGTTTTGGAAACATGCGCGTTCATCATAAAGCTTTTGACGAGAAAAACACATGCCTCTGTGTTTTCATACTTTCGATATTTTTATGTATGTCGTTTATATAAACACATTAAGACAAAACGCTATATGTTATCGGGATATTAAGACAAAAACACTCATACTTTGTACACATGCATTTTACGAAATTGCGCTCCACTTACGACTACGACAAAATAAATTACGTGTAAATTTTAGTTTAAAAATACAACACGTAAAACTTCATTTAACTACACACTGTATAGATGTAACACTCGAATAAATAAAACGGTTTTTGTTATCACAACCTTTTTCTTTCTCACGGTCTTCCCTTTCCTGGAAGACATCGGACCCGCCGACACGACCGATTTTAGCAAACTCGGAACAAACCGCCCGTGCTCCCCTAAAAGCTAAAAACACCACACTGAAGTACGCAATCGGTTCTCGCGTTGGACCAATTAAAATAAAAGCACCACCGCCATAAACTCTTAAAATTTTAAGCTGTAATTGAAAATATTTTCCCCCAAAAACATGTCTGTTGGAATCAGGTGCGTCTGTGCGCGCTCCCACTCGATTTTTAAGAGTTTCGAAGTATTTATGCTACGATGTCCCAATTTAATTGTAGGTTAGATCATAAAAACTATGTCGCACCCATAAAATAGATGATATAACGTGATGTTTTATATAAACGAGCCTCGGATACAATGGCATTTGCGTACTTTCAGAAGCAAGAGAAACAACCATCTACCTACTTATTACTCACGGCGCTATAACGTAAACAATTTCGCGCCTATTTTTTATTTATACATACCTTGAGATTCTTACGAAAATTTTATGTATGGATAGAAGTAATTGTGACCTTAATTAAACATTGAAATTACAAATACAATAACACGAAAATAATTTGGATTAAACAGAAAATCATGCCAGTAATTTCGTAATAGCAATAACAGAATCGAGGTCGAATACTTAAGTATTTTATGACACTTTCATAAAATCTTGAAGGCATTCAGATGAAATATTTTCATTTTTTTTTATTTTATATAGTATGGAAGTAGCAAACGAGCATGCAGTCTACCTGATGGTAAGTGGCTTCTGCCGCCCATGGACATCTGTAATCAACTCTCGGTAAGATCAAAGTTTTACCTAAGGTTAGCCACAGATGCGTTGCTACCCCTGAGGACTAAGATGGAATGCCTCGGAAAAGTATATCTCTCTTACCACACCCTTCAGACCCGAACACAGCAGCGCATAGCACTGCTGTTATTAGGCAGAAATAGGTGTGGCGGTGGTGATTCCGGAGTCGAACCACAACGAGTTCTACCACCTTCGATTTTCATGGAAATGGTTTCCGTGAAAAGAGTCGTTCAGAGTAGCTTCTTTAGATGCTCCCATTGGAATCACACGTAGGCACGTTAAGAATTTTCACCTTATGAGCCGTAAATAACCTTGAATGAAACTGTTTAATTTATGATCTGTGTATAGTTGGAGTGTTTGCTTTCCTGTGTTCAATTTGAACGATGTGCTTACTGCACGTGCCAGTAAACGCCATGTTTCGATGCGTTTTATCTTAGTCCTTAGGAATAATGGTGATATTTAAAATAAAATAATGCTAATATTAAACTAAAACATTATATAAAATATCTCCCTTGATCGTTTGGGCTTTGAACATACAAATGTATGGACGCAAACACTAAAAATTAATACGAAAAGTTATATTCAAATGTAAGTATCTGAATCACCACAGCACGTGGATATTAATAATTTTAGAAATATAAATAATTTCATCCCTAGATTATAACAAATAAACATCGACTAATACTTATTCACCCATTAATAAATATGGCATCAAAACAGACATTAAACAGGGCGAGCTACGTGAAAACATGTCATATATTAAGTAAAACCATATGGTAGTCGAACGGGCGTGCAAACAATTGAAGCGAACATCCAATATTAGCCCACCATTACCACACGCTGTAAACCACACTCCAGTTATTACCGTAGAAAATAGAATCCTATGTAGTGCACCACAGCCTGGGGAATTAACGCCAAGGAGCCAAGGAATTTGTTGAAAACTAGCTATTACCCACAACTTCGTATACAAATATTTAACTTCTACTTAACCCTCTTGAAACCTTTATAATTATTATGTATATTTAGAAGGACTTGCAAGAATATGCGTCTGTTCTTCTACTACCTATTCCTAAACGCAGCCGTTTTAGTACTTTTGGCTTTGAAGGCAAAATGTTTTAAAGCTAATCAGCGTTTGTAAAAAAGGTTCAGTTATTTGAGGTTTATTTTCATTAAACATTCAGCGATGACCACTTTACCCATATAGATTCGCTTAATTTTCCAGCACCCTTATTGCAAGTTTTTTTTACGTTTCCTCAAAACAATGTTTCGTCCATACATTGTACATTTCACGTCTCCGTTTTCATTTATGTCCATACCTTGCAATGTGCTTTGAAATGATGGGCAAAAACATAAACAATGGTTGTTTTGAGGTAACGTAATAATCTCGTACTAAGGGTACAGTAGAACGTACCCACACGTCCCTTGCATGGTGCCCTTGCGTACGTATATTTTTTAATTAAACCTACCGTCCAAGGAGGCACTTGACGGAAAGCAGACACCGTCACTGCTAGGCATGTATTTTCCAGTCCCTGTAGTTCCGGGATTAGAATAGGGCTACGGTATCCCCTGCCTGTCGTATGAGGCGACTAAAAGGGGCTTTCGGGGTTGCGGGCGGCAAGAGTGGGAAACAGCCAGGCGACCCCGGGAAGTACGGCAGTATGTGTGGTCGCATACCGCCGTAAAGACCAGACGGTGCGGTGGGCCCAGCCGCTTACCTAAGTGGAGCCCGATGGGGCAACTCGCTCAGAGGACTCCGATTGCATTCCTTTGGAGATCTCGGAGTCCTCTTCGCAGCGCCGTGGACGGCCACCGGGAGGGTTTTAGTGTGGTCAAATTCTAACCTAGTTCGGAACCTAGTTAGGTTCTGTGGGAATTTAACCTTTTTTTTACGAGGGGAAACTTCCCTCTCGTAAAAAAAGGATTTATTTTCCAACAGATTGCATGGAAGACTTGGGATGTCATATTACTATATATCATGTAGATTTTAGTTTAAATACGATGGTGGATCATCCACGGTGAAATTTTCACCAATTTTACACGTACATTTATATATTTAGCTTTTATCTTAGCCTTTTTTATTTATAAAAAGGCTAAGATAAAAGCTAAATAGA